>MAVT02000053.1:0-67108 GCA_001702395.2 Diaporthe helianthi | reverse complement strand
TTATTATATAAGTAAATAATATACTAAAACTAGCTATTAAACTAGCCTTATTAAGGTTAACGGTTAGGCTTAGCTTTACTTATAAGAATTCTTCTTAAATATTAAAATACTAGCTAATAGCCCTTAGAGTAAACTTATAAACTCGAACAGCCTCTTATTTACAGCCTATTTTAGCGTATAATTTAGGTCGTTGCTAAATAAAGCGATATACTTAATGGGTACTAACATCCGCATTCAATTGTAAGAGAAACTAAACAACTAGTCGTACTACATTTTAGCTAGGGGCGTACCCAAGCCTTTCTTATTAAAGAACCTAAGCAATAATCTAGTTCTCGTAGGCTTCTAATAGTAGAGTATTTAAGGGCTTTGCTTTAGGATTAGCTTTAGAGGAATAGCGGCCATTTACTTAATCTAAGAGCGTTAAGGTTAGTACAGCGTACTTTTTAGAAGCCTAATTAATAAAGAGACTATTTTCAAAGATCTAATACGGCATTAAGTACCGTTTCCTCAGTATAGGCCTTAGGGGGCATCGTAAGGGCTTTAATAGGTAGCTATAGAGGAGAAGATTATAGGATAAGGATAGCTCTAAATTAGTATTTAGGGTTAATCGGAACTTGGCGGAATCGGCCCGTTAACCCCGCTAAATTACTAAAATTATGCACAGGTACCTGTAGAAAGTAATTCTCTATCTAACTGTAGAATCTGCTTTTGAATAGCCTCAATGGTTGTTGAGAAATACATAAGTAAAGGTTGTTGGTATATGGTGTGGGCGAGGAATTTTGGCTGTCCGAGATCCTGGGGCCCTGGGCTAGCCGAAATCGTGATACCCTATGGTAGCTTGTAGACCTAGCGCGGTGTGCTGGGGCAACCGCCTGGCCGCGTGTGTTGGCTGGGTGGCCTCGAGCGGCACTCGAAACGAGTTCTAGAGGCTGGTTTGAGGTTTTCCACCCTGGGGAGAGGCTTCACACTACGTGGCACTGTCGAGATATGTGTGTGCTACCTTTCTCAGTCTGCGAAACTTGGAATTTGCTATGGTCCTTTTGATCGGCCGACGCCGTCCCTGAGCCTGCTTGTTCAGGCTCTGGCTTAGAATCAAGTGGTTGCTGAATCCAGTGTGTCTGGGCCATGCTGTGGCGCTCACCTGCATCCAGCAGTACTGGACGCTGAGACGGAGTGACAGCAGCGGAAAGCAATGGCTGTATCATCAGCGAATCGCGGTCGAAGATTGAGAACTCAGTGTCGAGGTGTCGCTGCATCAGCCTTTCATGAGGCACCCGCGGCGCCTCGCCTGAGCATCGCCTCAATGTGCTCTTGACTGTTCTTTGCCGTTGTCTCCAAGTAGTGAAGCCTCTTGGTAAGACCATCAATGTCGGTGTCGACCTGCTTCGTCTGCGACTCCAGCTTATCCTTCAGCTCGGGGGCTGGTATCGACACGAACCTAAGTCCAGTTTCCGTCAACACCGCCACTCATTGACAAAAGCGTGATGGAATTATTTGATCCATAGAGATGACCAAGTCTAAAGGCCAGGAAAAGCCACTCACATCTTGCCGACTCCCTCGTAAAGAGGAGTGCCAGGGGTGAGCGACGAGATCTCGGTGCTCGTGAGCTGCGCGAGTCGCTTCTCCCGCTGCTTGGATGCCAACTGGGATCGTGCAAGGCTGATATCCTGCTGCGACTTGATGTGGTTGGCCTCAATCTCCCGCAGCAGCTGCGTTGACACGAGTTAGCCACCGACGCATGAGAAAGCCTGGCTGACGGTGATGCTCACCTTCTGCAGCGCCTCGTTTGATATAGACATGATGGCTGTGCCCAGAGGGCGTTGAGGCAACCGAATCGATAGCCCGGGTGAAGCTTGGGTGGGAGCGGGCTGGCTTGAGTGTCGTGGCAGTTGACGTCGACTCCAAATCTGGCTTATTGATGTTGGGAGGTCGAAAGAGAGCGATCCTGTCCAGTTGCCACCCAGAAAATTCGAGCGACTACAGGTGACTGACGTTAACCGTTCATCGCTACAAGGCGGCTTGCCTCTTTTGAATAGCGGCAAGACGCCACTGATCTAAAAGTAACATGCAAATATAAGGACACCAAATACTGAGCAAGAATGAAGTTCTCGGCCCAACTCAAAATTACTTTACTTGCGTTTGAGGCATCAGACAGAGCATGATGACATGAGAGAACTCTAGTTAAAGCTCAATGAGCTTAGAACCCTTACCCTAGTGAAGTAATGAGGACTAATGAAACACGTTTGCCCCCTGATTTACATGCACAATGTTGGCGAGGTCGAAGAGATTAGAGAGAAAAAATAAGAATGGGAACAAAAGTCCTGTAAGTTGGTCATATTTTCACCATTGAGAACGTCTTGCCTTTCGCACGCTCAGTACCGGTACCTGGACTGAACGAGGCCAAGTGAACTACTTAAGTAACTACCTAGGCACCTTACTCTGAGGATCTCGTTCCATCCGAGGAACTGTTGTCTGCACGACTGAGATTAGTGGTCTTGGTGGAACAGAACTGCCTGCCAATCGAAGTTGGATCAATTTCGATGGAGTCTGTGGAACTTATATTCACATTGTAAACTGCCAACAGCATGCGTGAGCACTCATATCATATCATAGAGCACTTCGTGTCCCCACGATAAGCGTCCCACAATGGCACGAATTGTCACATGTTACCGCATCCCTGGGTCCAAGAGCTCACTCCCTGTGCCCCCACCATGCGGGCCGAAGATCGGGGCAGTCTAAGCAGGCACATGCCCTCACCTCCGGGGCAGATCATACGTGTACATACGGAGTAGACGGGTCGATCATAGACGGGTCGCGGATCTAGAGTGGTTTATCCGGTTATTACACTAGATCTCTGCGGAACCTGCAGGGGTTGGCTATTCAATTGTTGTGTGAAGAAATATCGCACGATCATGTTTGGCTTCGGCCGGTCGTATCAAAAACGTGACGGAGAAGGAATTGAATAAAATCTATGAATCAATACTTACCAACCCTGTACTGTTTGAGTGCCTCTCTCACGTTGAACTGCTTCTCAAATGATTCCCCGGCCCGGGCTAGAAGCAACGTGTACATCCCTGGATGGTGTACAGATAGGACATACCGAAGTACAATGCGGAGGCGGCGGGTGTTCTACCATAGCATATTGGAACGCAACCCCCAATCTTCATTCAAGCTTGTCTCGGTACTGGACAAAGTATTTTGCAAATAAATGCACATAAATACCAAGGAGTCTACAGATGCAGGCGAATGTTCAGCCAGGCTGGTTGCGCTGCAGACGGGTACGGAGTACCTAGTCTACCTAGCCTAGGTACCTAGGTACTTGGGCTGCCACTGCAGGTAGGGTAAAATAGCCTAGCTGACCAACCTTCGTCCCGTGAGTCGTGGGAACGCCTCCACCCTACACCCCTCCAAACCCACATCCCACTCTCGCTCCTCGGCTATGACAGAAGACGCGTTTCTGATGTTGCTACCGCCCGGCATTGGCGAGGATCAAATAATCCTCGTGTCAACTTCCGCATGACGTTGGCCGAGTCGTCTTTTACTTGGTCTTCAGCCTTATGGAGTCGTCCTTTCCCCTTTTTGTATGAATAAACAACACGTTTCTTGTTCATCCCTTTGGCTTTTGCCCACTCACACGTATTCTTCCACACAAGCATTCGGTACCCGGGGTCCTCCTGTCTGATTGGGAATCGAGCTTGGCCACGTTCGAGCCTTTCAGGTCGCCTCGACTTGTGAACGACAAACCTTCCAGCACGCCCCGGCATTGCTAGCCTGGTTCCCAAACGAGAGTGGTTTATGCGACCCGGGTCACCTGGTCCAACATCACCAGCACCAGTATGACTCTGAGTGTCCAATGGCCTTACCGGGAATCCCGGGATGGCCTCTGGAGCCCTCAAACCTCGACCTTGAACTGGTGCGAAGAAGTAAGATGCCCCGTGATTATCACGAGCTGCCAAGCATACCAAACATGCTGACCGTCAATCGTAGGACTGTACGTACAATCTGGCGCCCACTTTGGAACCATAGCTTGGTGTTCCATGGCTTTATATTGACCTATTACTGCCAGACAACATCACGCCTTACTGCGCTGAATTTGTCAACACCGTAACCAATGTGATCTTCATACATCTTGGAATCATGGGCATCCGCGATTGTCTGCGCTACGGCCATGACCAGGTCTTCATCATCTCCTATCTGGGGTACATCATCGTTGGTCTCGGTTCTATGCTGTTCCACGCCACCCTTAAATGTGTGTCTTGCGCATTCTGGCCCTGTCCCGATATTTGCTCTACCCCTCCCCCCCCTCCCCCATCCCTGAGCCTTTTGCTGACTGGGCCCTCCAGACTCGATGCAGCTCGCAGATGAGCTGCCCATGATATACACCACTTGTATCATGGCTTTCGCGACATTCTCGTACTCGCGGCCCAGGACCCCGACGGTGCTGATCGGGGTTGTACTGACTGCCCTCGCTGCTTTCATCACTGTCTACTACCATCTGTCTCAAAATCCGGTGTTCCACCAGGTGGCCTACGCCTTGCTGACATGCGCCGTCGTCTTCCGCGGCATGCATGTCATGGAAACTCAACTCCGCCCGGCCCTGAAGGGTAGAAGCGAGAACCCAGCGCACGCCGAGCAGATCATGAAGCAGATGTGGTCGATGGCTGCCACCGGCATCGCGTTGTTCCTCGTCGGCTTCTTTCTCTGGAACATGGACAACATCTACTGTGGCCACCTCCGGAGCCTCCGCAATTCCGTCCTACTGCCGTGGGCCGTCATCTTGGAGGGTCACGGCTGGTGGCACATCTTCACCGGACTCGGGGCTTACTATTTCATCATCTGGAGGGTTTGGCTGACCCGATGTCTCGACGGTAGTGAGCGCGAGTTCATGTTGCAATGGCCATCTCCCTTCACCTCCGTGCCAAAGGTGGTCCCGAGGTCCGGTTCTACAAAGGCCAATGGCGTCAACGGGTCTCATAAGAAGGTGCTGTAGTACCTGGGAGCGCACATGGTCGGTCAGGCACACAGTCATGACTCATACCTAGAAATTGAGGTTCAAGTGTATCTATTCAGTCTTGTTTGAGTATTGTGTGTGTGACCCGTCGCAGCGTACAGCGACGGGAAAGACATACAAGACCCTAGATAGCATTGCATAGCCAAAAGCGACCATTACCTTCAGTGTGAGTATGGACTTTTGGCTCTCGTAGGCCAGAGACCTGCATGAAAAGTAAATTGCCAGCCCTCCCGTTTTTAGCGGGGACCCCCACCCCACCTGCTCCCCTGTTGGCGGGATCTCCCTTGGTTACAGTGCCGCACTCTCCCACTCAGGGCTGTCAGGCCACTGGCAATTGGTAGTGCTGCCATTGCTGTCCCCGCGTCCCGACCTGGTGGGCTGGTGGGCAAGGGGGGGCAAGGTCAAGGTTTCGTCTACTGTTATCACCTGCGGCAGCCCGGCTTGCGCCCCTCACTTCCCTCGACCGAAGGGTAGACACGATCTGATCCGGATCATCCTGATTTCCCCTCTGATCCAGACGTGCATCTCGCAAAAGCTTGGCATCACCCATCAAACGAGGCCGGAAAGTGCTACCGAAAATGCGCCTCTTGTCGACTTGGATTTGAGACTGGGGAGAACAGAACCGCTCGTACATAGGTACCTTCCTAGTTACCTACCTAGGTAGGTATTTTAGATGGAGCAGAGAGGGCAGGTGATTACATAGGGATGGACTCAAAAGCAAGGCTTGGCCTGTGTTTTCTGTCTTGTACTACATACAGCACCCGTACGTCTCAAACACGTAATCGTACAACAGAGTGTCCCTCGGCCTAAAGTGATTCCGGCGTGGTTTCAAGCTATTCGTGTATCTACTAGCTCTGGCCACCGGTGTTGCACTGCTTGGAGCATGCATTGGCTGGGTTATTAGGTACACAGTAGTGTACACGTACTTACCTAGGTACCTAGGTATGAGGCATCACTGGAATGACTGCTGCAAGGCGGGGCGGCGCGGGCGCATTCTGCACTGCCAGAACTGCCCATCCCCCCACACCACACCATCTAGTAGTAGGTATTCACACGTCCAAGCCAAGTCAACAATAAACTTCTTCCCCAAGATTTGTGTGGTCTCATGTAATGAGTCACAAGAACAACAGCGTTTCGCTTCCGCCATCGCACCTGCAGTAACGCCCAGATAAGCTTCGAGACAACGCACGCGCAAGACCGGTTCGATCCCCGGCGCTCCCAGTTTCTCCCTCGTCAGGGCCAGGCATCCCACTCAGCATGCCAACCTCCCAACACTCAGCGCCCCAGCCTGTAGCCGACACTTTTCCTGCCACCCACTGGATGGCCACGTCACTCTCTAGCTTTCCTTACTGAGGAGTCATGGCAGCCCAAGGAGGAGGAGGAGGAGGAGGAGCAGCAGGAGGAGCAGGAGCAGGAGCAGCAAAGTCGAGATGGGGCTCACTTCTTTCGCAGGCCGTTGCCGGCGTCGAAGCCCGACTCGACACAATCCTGGCCGAGGAGGACCAGCCCAAGCCGTCCCCGAGCCCGACTCCCTCCCAGCAGTCAAAAACGAGCACTGGTATGCTTCCACTCACAACCGCAAAAAAAAATAAAAAATTGGAAGCCGTCGCGTAACGCTAGCTGACTTGTTTGTGGCACAGCCCCGTCGAGATCCGACTCCACGAGGAGCAAGCCAAACGACAGGCTGCAGGAGAGACTGGCAAGGGCCGTCGCGGCGAAAAAGGCCGCAGCCAAAGGGGGGGAAGGGTCATCGGCGAAGCCCACACCAACAGCAAGCCCCCGGCAGAGCTTGGATGTGCCGAATCGGAGCTCCACGGACAGTGCTGCGCCTGCGCCGTCGGCGCAAGAGAGCCCCAAGCCACCCTCGTCGCCACGAGCCTCGCAAGATGGTGAGAGGAAGTCAGTTGAGGTGCAAGACCATGCTGTGGCAGATACCTCGAGTGCGCCCCGGGTGTCTGAAGATGTGTCCGTCACAGAACCTAGCAACAGGGTCGCTGCTGAACCAACAGAACGCTCCAGTACGGTCCAGCCGCCATCCGGTGCGGTCACGGAACTACAGGAGGACCGCATCAAGCAGTTGGAAAAGGCCCTGGAGGAGTTAGCGGCGCAACAGCAGGAAGAGACCCACAACTACGTTGAGCAAATCGACGCCCTGCAGGCGAAACTCCAATACCTGGCCCGAGAAGCCACCGACTCGGCAAGGAAAGCGGCCAAAGAGGCGCCCGCCGGAGGTATGGAGAAGAAACTGGCCGAGAAGGACCACCAAATAGCTGGGCTCATGGAAGAGGGCAAGAACCTGGCTAGCACGGAACAGAAGCTTCGCGCCATCATCAAGAGCCTGCGATCAAAGATAGGCGAGAATGAGAAGGAGATCAGCAATGCCAAGACCTCGAAAGGCAAGGTTGAGCAGGAACTCGAGGCCATGCGGAGGAAGTCCAGGCGCGCAGACGACCTGGAAAAGTACCAAGAGGAGCTACATAAGCGGATCGGCCAGTCTCAGAAGGAGATCGACGCCCTCAAATCCGAAGGGTCCAACAAGGACAGGGCTATCGCCGATCTAAAAGCGAAACTCCAAAAGTCGGCCGAGGATAAGGAAGCTCTCTCCAAGAAGGTCAACGAAGAGGCGTTGGCCAAGGAGAGAAAGAAAGTCCGAGACTTGGAAGAACAAGTTTCTGATTTCAAGATAGAGAAGGACCTGATAATCGATCGTAGCAAGGCACGAGAGAACGAGCTCCAGGAGAAGGCGGAGCGAGCGGCGGAGCGAGCGCGTGCTGTCGAAGTTGAACTGAGGGCCGAGATACAGGTGATGGAGAGCAAAATGGAATCTATGAGGGTTATGGCCGAAGAGGTCTCCTCGGGGGCCATGGGCGACTCTCAAGCTAAGCTTCTACGACAAGTCGAGACGCTACAGACACAGTATTCTATCGCGACTGAGAACTGGCAAGGGATTGAAAGCACGCTACTTGCTCGTATATCCAACCTGGAGAAAGAGAGGGACGAGGCGCAGCACCGAGAGTCGGAAATGAGGAAGAAAGCCCGTGAAGCTGTGAGTACTGTCGGCACCGCCCGGCCGAGTTCTACAATTGCTGACTGTTTGAAAGGCCCTCCGCGCCAAGCGCCACGAGGAAGAACTTGAGGATACCAAGACGCAGCTTCCCACGATACAGGAGTCCGTGAAAAGCTACGAGTCGCAGGTAGAAGCCCTGAAGAAGAGGGCCGAAGAGGCCGAGGCTGCCTTGGCTAGCGTAAAAGCAGAGCTCGATCAGCAAAAGAAAGAGACGAGAGCGGCGAAGGAGCAGGAGAGGCAAGGCCAGTGGTTAGACGACGCGCCAGCCCCGCCATTCAAAGGCGGAAGCAGGCCAGAGTCCCCTGCTATCTCCATGCCGGCGAGGAGCTATAGCACCGAGTTGCTTGGCTTCGGGTCATTGTCGAATAAGTTCCGCAAGCAATCGGCGCCATCCAGCAACGGGGATGCTGTTGTTGAACGATATACCTCACGGAGGACATCGGTGCAGCCTTCGAGCAGACCTTCACTCCACACGGCTAATTCCAACACCCTGCCCCCGATACTAAGTCCCACGATAGAAGCTTTACCAGCGGCACCGTCAATACACCCACTAGAGAGGCAAGACACCTCCGACAGCGCGGAGCTGTCCTCGTCGCCAAAGCAGATTGTCCAGGACATGGTGTCGGTCTCGACGGTGGCGGCGGGGCCGTCGGTGCAGCTGGTGGAGAAGCTCAGCGCGGCGATCCGGCGGCTCGAGACGGAGAAGGTGGCGGCAAAGGAGGAGCTGACGCGGATCTCGAGCCAGCGGGACGAGGCGCGCGCCGAGATCGTGGCGCTCATGAGGGAGACGGAGAACGGCAGGAAGGCGGCCGAGGAGGTGACACGGCTGAGGGCCGAGGTGGCAGAGGTCAACGAGCGCTACGAGACGACGTTAGAGCTGCTGGGCGAGAAGAGCGAGGCGGTGGAGGAGCTCAAGGCCGACGTGGAGGACGTCAAGGCTATGTACCGAGATCTGGTCGAGAGGACCATCAAGTGAGACACGGGGCGCGAGACCAGATGGTGGGGGGGGGGGAGGGGGGTTGTCGAAATTTTAGATGAGGACACTCGTGTGTTTGGTCGTGTAGACATGTTCAACAAGACATGTTAAGTTCTAGCCGGGCTTAGGAGCCCGATTTTCCTCATAATATTCACGATTCATCTTTCCCCCATTCGCGAGCCCAGCAACCCTCGAGACTTGTTCCGGCGTAAGCCCCCACGCGGTATTTCACAACTCGATGCCTTCAATCTCCGCCATCCTCTCAACGTACTTGCGCACCTCCTTGTCGGGCGCCAGGTCCAGCGCCAGGTGCCCGTCCAGGTCCCGCTGGTCCGTCTCGGCTCCTGCCTTGAGCAGGGCGACCGCGGCGTCCCCGTGGCCCTCGGCGATCGCGTGGTGCAGGGCTGTCTGCCCGTCGCTGTCGGTGGCGTTCAGTGGGCTCTTGTTCTTTATGAGAAGGTTGAGCATGGGCACCGAGCCGATCGCTGCGGCGCGGTGGAGGGCGTACTGTGTTGCTTTTAGTACTGGCTTGTGGATCTCATTTGCTCGGGTAAAGGTGGAAGAAATATCCTCGGAACTGAAGGGACCCTGTCAAAGAAATAAAGGCATAGAAGAGAATTACCTGGCCTCTCTTGTCCCTAACCCGTGCTGATGCCGGCGGTTGGTTCTCGAAGAGCCTTCGGGCGATGTCGATGTTGTTCTTGGAGGCCACGAAGTGAACGACTGTCTGGCCGGTATTGTCTGTGGGCAAGGATCAGCAGGGAGAAAAGATCCATGGGGAATAGAGACAGATAGGGATTCATTCACTCTTCTCATTCGGGTCTGCGCCCTTGCTCAGCAGGAACTCAACAAGCCTCTCACTGTCCTTTACGCTGGCCGCGATCATGAGCGGCGTCCAGCCTATCTCATCCTGTGAGCAATGTGCTGTTCTTTAGCCTCACGAATGTCACATGTTGGGCATATCTCCCTCGGTCCCGCTGTCGTACCTGGACATCGACATCAAAGCCCTTTTGCTCCGCAAGCAACTGGGTAATGTCAAGCTGGTTTGCCGAAGCTGCCCAGTGTATCGGCAGCCGTCCGTCGTCGTCTTTGCGCTTGGCTAGCGTCGGCTCCGCCTGAGAGAAGAGGATACACTTTGTCAGCCTGAGGTTGCTCCTTTTCGTGGCGATTTAATAATTCCGGACTTAAACACACATTAAGGAGGGATTGAACGGTTGAGACTGTGAAGTGTTAATGAGCCTGCATCTCATAAGGGCTGCGCGGATGCTCGCGGGTGAGACTCACGCTTGCCCTCTCTGCAAGCAGCATGGATAGCGAACTTGGATTCCGCATCCATTTTTTTTTTCCGTGTAATACCTTCAGTCCAAAAATATGACGAAACCTTGGGAGGAGCTCGGAAGTTCAAGATCGTAGTCTCTTGGGATGGTGGAGAATGTCTTCTGTGAGCACTCGCCGCTTCAGAGTGAGCTGCGTTTGTACGTGTTGCCTGTAAGTGAGCAGAAGACTAGGATTTGGCTGCGACTCCCGAGCACTAATTCCAGACCCACCTCCCTCACAGAGCATTTTTGCCCTCACTTCTGGGGCTTTGTAGTAATTTGAGACGGCATGTCGGCATGTGAGCTGTTAATGTCGTTTTGATGGAACAGAGACTCCTCAAATATCTGAGTAATATTGTAAAAACTTAGCCATCTAACAAATCCCATTAGCTGGCCTTCTAGCAGAGGCTACCATGCATGATCGTATCTTGCTATGTCGTCGCTGCGTTGGGGCCCGTTGTAAAAACAAAATGTATGTTCTATAATAAACAGAATTAAAAGAAACCTACTCTAAAAACTTCTGTCCCGAAGCCAAATTCGAATATGTAGCTCGGTTTGCGGACATTAATTACATCTCGCTCTCCTTGCAGACCCCCAGTGCCGGCAGCCCCGCTGTGCCAAGCTCCCGTCTTGCTGCGCAAAGACCACGCACCATCAATCAGCAGGAGGTACTTTGCTAAGCTCCCGATTTTTTGGAACCGCGTCTCGAACCTTATTGGAATCAACGCTCCTCGCTCCTCTACATTAACTTCACCATAAAACCCCTTCCCGCATTACACGAATCTGTGCAAAGACGGCTTCGCTGAGCATAATCGAAAGTCCTCCCCGCCCTGAAATCAATTACTTGTCTGGAACAACTTCACAGCGGCGATGGCAGCCGACGTCTCGACGAAAGGCTTGGAGTCCCTCATCTCCAAGAATGCAAAGGCCACGAGGCTCGCCTATGCAGATTCGACAGGCCGCAAGCGGATACGCCTCGATCCCTCTGCCGACCCAGAGCCAGAGGCTGACAAGGACGCCATTTCCATACGCCTACAGGCCGAATACAACGATGTCCTAGAACTGCCCGCGCCGCTGGCTGCGAAACAGGCTGCCGCAGCCGGCGCAAGGAAGAGAGCGAAGAAGCCGACAGGGGAGGCAGCGCCAACGCCAGCCGAGGAGAATGTCAGGAAGCTGATAGAGGGGATACCGGCAAAGGCGCCAAACGGGAAACCAGGAGCTGGGCCGCAGTCCAACGCGCTCGTGCGCCGTGCGCCAGGCGCACCTGGTGCTGGCGGTGCTGGCGACAGAGGTCAGGGTGGTTCACAGACGACGACCTTGATGCGCTTGTCGGAGGCCGTGAACTCGCAACCCAAACCAGAGTGGCACAAGCCGTGGAAGCTGCACAAGGTCATCTCGGGCCACCTGGGGTGGGTGCGCAGCGTCGCCGTCGAGCCGAACAACAAGTGGTTCGTGACAGGCAGCGGTGACAGGACGGTCAAGGTGTGGGATCTGGCGTCTGGGCAGCTGCGGCTGACGTTGACGGGACACATCAGCACAGTTCGGGGCCTGGCAGTGTCGCCAAGGCATCCATACTTGTTCTCTTGTGGTGAGGACAAGATGGTAAAGTGCTGGGATCTGGAGACGAACAAGGTCATTCGACACTACCACGGTCATCTCTCGGGCGTCTACACTCTCGCACTACACCCCACTCTGGATGTGCTGGTTACGGGTGGAAGAGATGGCGTTGCAAGAGTGTGGGACATGCGGACCAGGAGCAACATCCACGTCCTCAGCGGGCACACCGGCACGGTCAGCAGTGTGATCTGCCAGGAAGCTGACCCTCAGGTTATCACAGGGTCTCTAGACAGCCAATGCCGCATGTGGGATCTCGCCGCGGGCAAGACCATGGGCGTTCTGACTCATCACAAGAAAGGCATTCGAGCGCTGGCGTCGCATCCATCCGAGTTCACATTTGCCACCGGTAGCACCTCCAGCATCAAGCAGTGGAAGTGCCCCGAGGGAGCTTTCATGCAGAATTTCGAGGGCCACAATGCCATCATCAACACGCTCTCAGTAAACAACGATAACGTCTTGTTCTCCGGAGGTGACAACGGCTCTATGAGTTTTTGGGTAAGTCCAATAATACCCAGCTCCTGTTCTCGTGGTTGAACCCAACTAACACGGGATAAAAACAGGATTGGAAATCCGGATACCGTTATCAAGCCATGGACACCATCGCACAGCCAGGCTCGCTCGACGCTGAGAACGGCGTCTTCTGCTCCACATTCGACCACTCAGGGTTGCGGCTCATTTGTGGTGAGGCGGACAAGACAATCAAGATATGGCGTCCAGACGACGATGCGACACCAGAGACTCACCCCATTGATTGGAAACCCGCCATGCAGAGGCGGCGGTTCTGAAAGCCGAGCTGAGGCGGTGTGCCAGCGGTTGTAAATAGATGGCCCCTCCAAGGGGACTTTCGCGTAGGCGTGGGGACATCATGAATATCTAGGGCATGAGAATGCCCCGTCTAAAGAAAAGTCACCCGTCTGGTATATGGTATGTACCACAAAACGCAACCGGGTACCGGCTCAGACATGGCGTGGCGTGGCGTGTGAGCACTAAGCTTTCTGAGAGCCTCTCAGCTGTGAGTCTGCCAAACAGCAGCTCCGCAAAAGCCCTCATCATTGCACGGGCCCAACAAATCGCCCTGTCATCTGGAATGATATTCGCTGTCTACCCATATTAAGTCAGCTTCGCACGGCATGTAGCCTACACAATGAGGCCCATCGCCTTTATCTCAGGATCATCTCGGAAGGCCAGCCGGACCTCGTCGTCCCCAACTGCGAGGCGGATCTTGCTCGGCCGTTCAGCCTTCTGTGCCTCCAGATTGATGATGCCAGCCCCCGTGAGATCGACAGCGGCAGCCCCCAGGCCCGCGAGCCGGACCCCCTTCACGTCACGACGTGTCTTGGTCTCCCACGCGTTGCCACCTCCCGGGCGTGCCTTCTTCTCCAGTATCCCCAGCTGCCGGCTGTCGGCGGCGAGCTTTAGCGAGCGCTGCATCTCCTCGAGCACATCCCCGTACGTGCTCTCCGCCAGGCCCGTCCTTTGCGTCCTCGCCAGGAGCGCGGACAACAGCAGCCTCGAGGCAAAGGGCAGGGTGCGCAGGTATTGTTGCAAAGGGCTGCTCGTCGCCTCATTGATCGCCCTCCGCACTGTGTCTATGGTGACCCTGCCGAGATTCTTCTTCTTGCTCGATGTTTCGCCCCTGGCTTCCTTCTCTCTCTGCCTCTTGCTTGGCGTCGAGGGCTCCGAAGTTGAGTCGGCCGACTTTGCCTCGACCTCTGCCAGCTCCACCGCCCTCCTGCAGATATCAAGCGCCCGTCTGGCGTCTCCGCTGACTGCTGCGACTTTTCGGCTTGCGAACTGAATGGCGTCTGGCTCGACAATGTTTCCGGGAACGCCTTCGAGTCTTGACTGCACAATTTTCATGAGTTGCTCGTGATTATATCCAGGGAAGGTTATTCGAGTGAGTCCCAAGCGACTGCTGATCTTGTTGCTCAGTGTCCTTTCCGGCAGGTCCATGGTGTTTGCCACAGCCAACACAATAAGCCGGCTGTGTCTCAAGCCAGGCCAGTTGAAGAAGTTGTACATGACTCCCTGGTTTTTAGTAACCAGCTGGTCCAGCTCATCCATCAACACAACACATGGCACCCGACGAGGGCTAGGGTGGCTGAACTCCCTTTCCAACAGATCCAGGGCCTGCGCCGGGCTTACTCGTTGCCCCTTAAGCGCCTCCCACAGGAGTGAGTATGCCTGATGCGGATCGGTAATCTTCATGCCGTTGATCTCGACAAAGATGAAGTCGTCCAGCTCGTCCGATCTCACTGACTCATCCAGTCGGTAGACCACCTCTCTGACTGTTGCGGTCTTGCCCGTTCCAGGCGTCCCAGATATGTAGATGCAGGTGCCCATGCCATCTATGATAGCAGCTTCAAGGTGGGAGTAAACTAGGCTGAACTCTGCCTCTCGGCAAGGAAGACTGGTCGGAACAGATGCAACGTGAAGGTTGGCTCGGGCCAACTGGAACGGAGAGGACTGGTGATGACTCGGTGAAAGGACACGGGTTGCCAAAGGTGTGAACTCGAGGTGTTTCTTCAGCACCACCCTTTATCACTGTCAGATTACGAGTACGGTGGCGAAGCTTGCATTTACTTACTTGCGATGAGATGACGGAGTCACTGGTTTGCTCGCAGATCGTGGTTTCTTCGGCGTGCCAAGGTGGCTGGACGGCTTTCGTGGCGTTCGCTTCTGGCCTCTTTCTTCGGCGTCGCCATCACCATTGACATCATAAAGGTCATCAGGGGTTCTCTGCCTGGCTTGCCTGTGTTTTCTTGTCGCCTTTGTGCCACCTTCGACCAAGTCTTCCAGGGTGTGGATATCGTCTGCTCCCTGATAGACGTCTTCCCACACAAACTCATCCGTGTATGTGGCCGTCCTCGTATTACAACCCCGCCGGCAAACGAAGACCTTGCCATGGTCTTTTGCGCTCCTTGGCACCTTTCCACTGGGATAAAGCTTCTGGAAGGCTGCCGCCGACATGACCTTAGCCCTCCCATTGATAGCTGCCAGTGGGTTTAAGTCTGAGTTTGGGGTAACATACAGCTCGTTCTGCGAAAGCGTCAGCCTCGTCGTTTACCAATTTATTATTCATTCCCTTGGCAGCCTCCAGGATGATTACCCACCCAGAGAAAGTCTGTCCTCTTCTTGTGCTTGTTCCGGATCTCCTTCTCGGATGAGAACCATAAGAAATCAGCAGCCATCTCCCCCTCTTCGTCCTCCAGGAAGTCACGAATGATGGCAACCCAGGCCTCTCCAGTTGTCTCTGCTTTGAGAAGCACAATGTCGCCCACCCGACAGACAAATGAGCCCATCCTTGCACCCACAATCCTCGGCTCCAAATCCACAATAGCACGCTTCCTCTTCCGTGAGGGTGTGCCAGCCGGCGAGGCTTCCCGGATGTCGGCGTAGATCCATTCCCAAGGGTGATCGTCAACGCCCAACTCATCATCAGAGTCTTCCCTGGCGATGCCCGGCAGCACGGCCTGCTTGCTCCTCCTCGAGGGCCGTGATGAGGTGACTAATGGCATAGCTGTTGCTTCGGTGACACCTTGAGCGACTTTACACAATGAGACGGTCAGTTTGGCTGCTAGCCGTCCTCCGAAACATGCCCTGCGTTAGTCCGCTTTTTGGAAAGGCACGTAAAGTGGTCCTGACCCCTGACGCGGCTGCACGCGAATCCCTGTCGTGCAAGGGCGACTTACACACGCTCGCTGCGGCTAATGACGTCGGCCCTGAGGCATGCAGCAAACGGGGTTATCTGACTAACACAGTATCGAACACCAGGCTTGAAGCTGCTCGACCTCTCTCGTCTCGTCAATGTATTCAATGTTGTCAAACCACAGAAATTCTCTCTTCAGTCAGCTTAAAGACTCTAAGAATTGGCTGTCCTATACTGGGACAATAGGCAAATTGTGGGCCCTGCAGCCCAGTTCAGGACCCAAATTCACAATGGAGACTTGCACAGGAGACAATGGCTGTGTGCTTTCCCAATGGCGGCGTGCTTTCCAATGGAGGCTACTGCATTGTGCTTTCCTGCCTAAACAGCAGGAACTACCTACCTAATGCCTTATGGATTTTGGATACAAAAACCCACAAGGCCTCTTCCTCTCCTCTTCACTTCACAAGATTTGTTTGAGCCCTTCAGCCACAAGATCACCCACTTCACTGTTCATTCATCAAACAAGTTGACTCAAACGCTTATCAAGCGGTGGTTGAACATCTCAGTTTTTCTCACGGCCATCCCTTATCTCCCGTCTCACTACCCGTTTCACCATTCATCGTCATCAGCTGTCCCCAACCTAGCTGACCCTCCCCCGCGATCACAATCACGAGCCAGGATGTCAGCAATTCCCGCAACAGACCCACGGTTCGTGAGTGGTGGCGACCCTCGTTACGGCTTGTTTGCAAGTCGGGGAAGCAAGTTCAACAAGGTGCAGCAAACAAAGTTCTTGGGTAATGCTCCGAAGACGGCGAAAGTAAGCTATCAATGTGCGCCTAGACTTATAACAGACACACCTTGCTAACAAAGTTTAGGAATGCAAATTGGCTTTGCCATGCAACGACATGGCTGAAAGCTTGACCGACGGGACGGACCTTACTACAAACAAAATACTCGCTGAGATCAGGTCCAAGCACAATGTATGGGTGAAGGTCAACCATGGAGACTGTTTTGTCACACTGTATGGTGACAGTATTCGAAGCCTGAAATTGGCCGAGGACGCACTGCGAGTTTTCCTGGTCGGAATAAACCAGGAGGTACACAATCGAATGATCATCCTGACCCACCACTCCATCACCGCGACCAAGACTGTTGTTCAAATCAGATCAATCGGTCAGGACAACTCGTTGTATCGGCCTATAGCCCTGCAGCCGATCGAAGAGGATCTCATCTGCTTCACTGACGATGAGGATGAGGATGGAAGCAATGCCATCAACTTTCAGCAAAGCTTGGACGGGCAAGGCCCCGAAAAAGCCTCCGATATCAACATCGGCAGCCTCATGGGAAACCTTCCAGCTCAATTCCGTGCAGCCGTTCAAGAAACTGGCAAGCGTCTTCGTCCTGCCGCTGGTGAGATGCGGGTTCGAGCACACATGGGTGTTTTCACAGTCAAGAAGCGCCAGGCCAAGACAGACAAGTACGAGTCTGATGAGGCCCTCGAAAAGTTTCTCAGCATGGGAGCCGACAGAGGCTACATATATGTTCACCACAGACTCGGCGATCAGTCCTGGGCCGCCCGTATGCTCGAGACCATCTACAAGACCGAAGACCTGGATAATCCAGCTGTTGCTGAGTTCTACGTGACTGACGCTTCAGAGGTCTCCATCCGAGAAACGAAGCCCAAGTTTACCTTGGTATTGTTTGCGAAGGACATCAAGGTTGAAGTTGACATCGTATACGACCCAAAGTACGAGATGAACCCTCAAACCGGCAGCGTGCGAGCGTTCTCATTCAAGCGCGACAAGGTTGCAGAAGTTGCAGTCTCCTGCCCCAACAGGATGTTCGACTGGCACTTGTCGGTCGAAGCTGAAATCCCAAGGAACCAGATCCCTGAGGAATTGCTACAATTCATCCATCACGGCCTCAAGCTCAGGCCTCCGGTTTCGAAGAAGACAGGGATCAAGGATGATTTCGTGTTCACGCTGGTGAACAACTACTTTCTCCGTGCCGCAAGCATCGACAATATTGCCTGCAAGGTCTTCTGGAACTTTCAGACCATAGAGGCGCCTTACTACCTTGAGGTGGCAGTCTATCACGAGTGGGTTGGTGGTTTCTCTGAGACATCCAATTGGTGGATACTGAATACTGTCGATGTCCCTCAGCCGATCAAATCATGCGGAGTCTCTGTCTACGGACACGAATGGGACCACAAGATGAGGCAGATCAACAAACCGGGACTCGGAAGACAGGCCGATTTCGCCAACGGATTCCCTAAACTGTTTGACAGTGAGGACCAGAACTCCAGCGTCGAACACTTCTTGCAACAAATGCAGCGTCTGCATGGTTTCACAGAGTTGGCCAACGGCACAGATAAAGACCAGATCTAAGCCAGTTCCAGCCCCTGGAAACTCTAAGAAAACTTAGGGTGAGTCCACACAACTTCCAATCCCTTTTTTCCACTTGTGCTAACGGCTCCATGTGAAGTTCCCAGCTTTGTGCAGCCCCTGTGTCTTTCTCAGGGAAGGCTGGGATGTGGTTAGGATGGGAGGATTAAGGCAGCGCAAGATGATAGGGGCACACCAAGGGTTTAGTTGTTGCCTTTGTCCCTAACGTGTGTTCGCAGGCCTCATGACGAAGGCTGCTGTGGTTGTGCGAGGATCTTTTGCTTGAGGACTACAGGCAACAAAGTCAGAAAAGCCTTCTGGCATCCAGTCATGGGTTGGAACTTTACCTTCTTCCACAGCCCTCAGTGAACTTGATTTGTTCTGAATTATGGACTCCAGTTCTGTAATGTTTCCGGCAAGATCCTTGATCTTGCCCTCGTAAAACTCTGAAGCACTCTTCACATCCTGCATGGCATTAGAGAATATTCTGATGAATGTACCCTGTAAACAAACCTTTTCCACGTAGAACCCTGTGCCTATATCCACAAGTACTCGATCAGGGCTTGAGATCTTGCCCTTTACATATAAAGAGTTTGTCAGGGGAACCAGAATCTCCTTCTTGTCTGTGCAGCAACGTTCAGCATGATGTACATAAGACAGACACATGTCGACCCTAGTCGGGCTCTAGCCTGCTCACCTTGGGTGCTGCCCTGGGTCTTCACACAACGCAAGCAGTCCTTGAACTTGATCTGTGCAGCCTGGAGCTGAGCAAAGGATGTGGTAAGGTGCTCGACCTCCTCATCCAGCTGTTTCTTGACGGCCGTGAGCTGTTGGGCGCTCAGCTGGTCGAGGCTCACTGTGGTCATTTTCAGCGGCATGAAAAGATTTGGCTTGGTAATTTGATCTCACCTCCTTGTTGCTGTGCTCCTCCCGACATGTTGAGCAACCACTTGTAATGTGATGTTGTTCAACAGTGGATTATCAAGTTCTGCTCATCCTGTGGCGACGACCCCTGGAGCAACTAAGTATGGGTGGGTAGGTACTTGGGCCAGGGGTGACCAACCAGCTCAGCTCCCCTAGCTGCCCGATAAGATAAACCCCCCACGTCATCCCAACTCTCACTGGAGTAGCCAGCCTCCCCGCCTCCGTTACAATCTCTCCGGCCGTCAAACGTGCCGGACCACGGATTGGAGCCCGACAGGAGCCGTGAGCAACATAATCACAGAGATAGGCAATAAACCGAAGATGGACAGATTCGAGGCCATTTACTCCAACACACCACCCGCTCCTCCACCCAAGCCGGGCAGCCACGATGTGTCTCGCATGAGCACGCCGATAAACACGCAGTCACCCGGGCCATCACCACTTCCAGATCAGCAGCAACATTCCGATCTCCCAGAAGCAGCAGGAGTGCCGGTGTCACAACAAGCACAAGTGACTCGGCCGCAGTCAATACAGGACACTGGTGACCAGTGGCTCCCCCAGTTTGTTGAAGACAAGTCGTGCGTTGCCCCAACTGTCTTTCTATGTAGGATTCAAAGCGGCGACGTTCTGACCACCTTCCCTGTGTTTTAGGAAACAAGACCTCGCCGAAATCCTATCCTCCCCCTCTCTTCTCTCAGGCCTCAACCACGGGCCCTCAACAGCCCACCCCTCCGTGACAGCCAGCACCGATGCACTCTCCTCCAGCCTCTCCGCCAACATCGACCTCGCAACCCATCTCCTAGAGCTCGAGTCGCGGCTGGCGCACGCGCGCGGGTCAACGCAGGCGCTCCTCCTCAGCACACACGCGTCGGAGCGGGCGTGGCGCGCAAAGCAGAGCGAGATGGACCACGCGCTGAGCCCGTTCGCGCCCGCGAGCCTGTACCGGCGGCTGGGCGCGGGCGTCGCGGAGCAAGGGCAGGTGTGCGCCGCGCTGGAGGAGAGCTTCCTCGAGGGCGAGGGTGACGACGGGGCCGCGGCCACCGAGAGGGAGACGCTCGACTGGGTCCGGCGGTACAGGGAGGCGAAGAAGCTTTACTACCTCCGCCAGGAGAGGAAGGAGAGGTGGGACGAGGGACGGGTGGGCGGTTGGAGATGAGCAGTATACGGCCGTGAGCTGGGAGGCTCTTAGAGACTATGCTTCGGCTTGGGTGGAGCTGTTCGCGCCCGCCCGCCCGGCTACGGGGTGGTAGAATGGTCAACGGTAACTGCTACAGCCATGGACCACTGTCAGGCTGTTCAGCTGCTCCGCATGTCAGACTCATGAAGAGTCTCGCACTGAGGCCAGTTCTGCCCGGTACAATTTACAGTGCTCTGTGCTCTCACGATGGACGATCAAGACGGCCCGTCACATATCCGTCGCCGTATCTGCTTTCATGGTGAAGCGGTACATTATGCAGAGGAAAGCGCAGACTTCATTCACGTCACATTGCGCAGGGGTGCAATACTGCTTACTGGATGTAACCTGAGAAAGGGGCCATGGAGACAGGCCAAGAAGGATTGGGGCTTCCCGCAGGGGAACAGGTATCTAGATGCAAATACTATATAACGAGCCTTGCACGCTCACTGAGCAGGACGGACAAGCAGTTTTCAAGTGCCGGCTGAAAAGAAATCGAACAAGGTATGATGGACGGGCGTCCGAAACAAAGATGCTGTCATCTGAAGTCTGAATCGTCGGATGAAAAAAAAGTGAGAAAAAAGTATATCCGCGAAAGCATCGAACCACTTGACGAAAGTATGGAATTACACTTTTCCAGGGGTGGTGACGCGTAGAGTGAGGTGAGAAGAGCAGAAGACGAAGAAGTAGAAGAAGTAGAAGAGTACTCCGTAGAATGATGAAGCCCCAATGCCCTAACATTTCAGCATGCTAAAGGGGCTCTTTGCCTCCTCGGGGCTCCGGGGGCTCATGGGCAGCGCGAACAGGTCCTCTTCTGTGTCGAGGCTCCTCTCTGGCGCGGGTGCGCCGCCCTCAATTACAGCGCCCAGCGATGCGATGCCGCCGGGGCCCGCCGGCCGTCCGAGGCCTGCACCTCCTGAGGCTGGGGTGAAGGCGGTTATCTTGCGCTCCGCTGCTGCCGAGTTCCTTGCTTCGTTGTGGCTTGCTGTGTGGCAGAGATTGTTCGTTAGTAAGTTTCTTACAGCCCGGCCCTGAAGACGGGGATGGATTACTGTGAAGAGTGTTGACAAGGAAAGGAGCAGAGAGGGGAAAAAAAAGAAAAGAAAAAAAGAAAGAAAAAGAAAAAAAGAAGGAAAAAAAGAAGGAAAAAAAAGAGATGGCTTACCCTCCTTGGCCGCGGCGAGCTGGGCGGGCGACGTCGCCAGCTTCAGGCCCTTGAGCCTCTCGCCCAGCCTCCCGCCGATGGGGCTCCTGGGGCTCACGGGGCTGGAGGTGTCGGGGTTCTGGGGCACGGGGGCGATGGCGCCCTCGCTGGAGGTGTCGATCTCGAGGCCAAAGTGGTCGACGATCCACCTGCGCTCCTGCAGGACCATCTCGAGCCCCACGCTCTCGCTGTTGTCCCTCAGCTCGGCGGCGATCTCGGCCTCGAGCTCGCACAGCCTCCTCTTGGCCCATATGGTGTGCAGCACGCCCCGCGTGCCCTTGTCCTCGCTGACCAGGCCCTCGGGGAAGATGGCCGGCAGCGGCTTGGTCTGCAGCTCCGCCAGCCCCGTCTGCTTGCTGATGGTCACAAGCGTGGGTATCGGCGCGCCCGGCGGCAGGAGGAAGTAAACGCGGCGCGTGCCCTCGGGGGCGTCGGTGTCGTGGATGGGCAGCACGGTGAAACCCCCTTCCCGGTCCTTGTTGTTGTTGTCCTCCTTCTTCCTCCCGTCCGACCCTTTCCCCTCCCACGTCACATGCCAGTCGTCACACCCGTTCTGGGCCAGCTCGTGCTCCCGTTCCGCGCCGCCGGACCTTTTCGTGGCGGCTTCGGTGGCGGCGCGCGCGTCCCACTCGACCATGAGGATCTTGGTGCCCTCATTGCCCTTTGTGCCCGCCTCGAACTCGAACCTCGAGAGCGTAAACGCCGACGAGGGCGAGGTCGGCGTCTTGACCACGTTCACCGCACAAGTGTCCGCTGGCGGAGCGACAGTTGGCTGCTTCGGGCTCGCCATGGTTTTTTCCCTTTTTGTTTAATTCTTTTTTTTTTCCCTTGTTCTTCTTCTGGTTCTTCCTCTTCTTCGAACGCTTGTGGGCGTGGGGTCACCTCGGGGCGCTTGTGGGTAGGCGCGCGGCTGGCAACAAGGAGTGGTTGGTGGTGGTGGAGGTGGTGGTGGTGGTAGTGGTGGTTTGTGTATCGGTTGTAATTGTGTTGCAGAGGGTGGTAGGCCGGACGTATGATGTGTGTTGCGATGGAATGGTTGTTGAGGCAGGCAAGAGAATACCTACTAAGTAGCTTTGTGTGTTGGAGGATGGCACACACTCACATACACGCACGCACGCACACACACACACACAAACACACACACACACTCGCTCACACACATATAAACACGCACGTACGCACACTCAAAAGGCATAAGGCAGAAGGCAAAAGGCAAAAGGCAAAAGGCACACACGGCACGGCAACCACACGAGAGCGCAGGCTGCAGGCTCCCGAGAGAGGGAAGCAGACGTAATACTTATTAAAGTGATGCGCGCTGGGGCTGGAATCCCGTAGGTGGATGACTGATGGTTGAGGCGGGGCGCTGGGGCTCAACTTGTAACCAACAAAAGCAGGGCCGCCACCTCACTGGTGGGTGGTTGTAAGATGCTGGCAGCATGGGTACCTCGGCGGCACGTTATGCATGAGGATGATGCGCCCAGGGCAAAGAAAGTCTTGGTATCCAGTACTGATTGATAGATACCTATTAGTGTAGTTGAATTATTGAAGTGGCGGGAACGGGATCAAATAGGGGAAGGGGTAAATGCAGCCAGGGCCGGGCAAGCCCCGGGCTCGTGGTTGGCATGTCGATTTTGATGTCAATTTTAATACAAAGTGGACAATGCCAGGACTTCCTATGCAGGGCCATTGCAAGCGCACATGTACTGTGTACTACTCGGTACGCACTACCGAGTAAATAAGGACTGTTCGAGGAGGGCGTGGTGCGGCGGCGGCGGCGGCGGCATGGGCGACGTCCGGGCCCTCGTCGCAGCTGGGTGGAGAGACCCTATATCGGAGCTTCGGTAAGATGGTAGCACTTTTTATACCGACAGTCTGGCCACGGTCTTGTGCTGGTATTCTGTACTGTGTGTGGTACCAGTCCAAGATACCAAGCCAGGGCAAGACGTCGGAGAACCAAGGGTGGGAGCTCTATCTGTCGCATGTCGCATGTCGCATGTCGCAGACATGGCTCGGATGACTCGACAATGGCGTGGAAGGGGCGAGAGCAGGAGGTATTACTGTCCGTCGACGCCAACGCCCTGCAGCCAGCCCGGGAGGGATAGCTCACCAAAGCCCGCAACCCCGCAGGAAAAAGTACAGAGAGATGTAATGGACGTGTGGCGTTCCTTTCCATCCGAGAGCTCGGGACTAGACACGCTACTGATGTACCCGTACACGTGTAGTTTACACTAGTGTAGTTGGATGGGGGAGGACTAAAAATAGCAGCCCATCCCACGAGGCCGGACACTGACAGCCCCATATCGAATCCTTCTCCAGCCTTCGGGAATGTCTCCTTAAATCTCCCCCCCCCCGGGGGGGCCCCCTCTCCAGCAGGCAAACACCAAACAAAGCCTGACTTCACCAACACGCCCCCAAGTCAGTGAAGCTCATTGCCAGCAGTTCGTCCTCCTACTCCTTTCCTTGTAGGAACGGGTCAGATCCGACCCGACCCGCATGCTCAAGTGCGTCGCTTATGGGTGTCTCAGGGTGACCCCAGACGACATGAAGAACGACAGGTATGGTACATGGACGTGTTGGGAAAAGGTGCTGTGGGTCTGGAGCTGACTGTACAGTCGGCGTACTGCGGGATCAATGCAAAGGCTCCTAATAATAAGATGCAGCAAGGGACCAACGGGGCCCGGCTGAATACGCTGATGAGGCAGTCATTCTGCTTTGGAGTCCTTTCAGGTCATGCTTTATTCAATAAGAGACATATGAATTTATGCCGTAGGAGGCCCTGCCCAGGGTGCAGCTCATATTACACGTGGGAACCCTGGACCTGGGAGCTCCAGATGTCTGCTCGCCCTGAGTGGACACAAGCCTAACAATCAACGAGAATCAAGAAGACCGCCTAATGCGTAGTGCCTGCCCCATCATGAAACAAATTCAGGAGTCGGTGGCGTAGACGGCCTCGGGAGATTAGGCAGGATCCATTACGTCTCTGGTGCGACCCTGGGAGCTCCTTCCGGCTTCGCAGAGGTGAGCAACAATTGATAGTACGGATTCCAAGGCTTGTTAGAAAGATCTGCTCGGGTGCCTGAACCTCCTGGCGCATAACGTCTGGTGGAATAAACTCCTCAGAGACGACGTCGTCAGACACAACATCCTTGGGGGCAACCTCCTATAGGATCACCCCTTAAAGGATAGCCTCCTAATCTCCTAGGGGACGGCTTCCTTAACGAGACCTCTCTCTGGAGGGAGAGAATGTCCACGGCCCAGCTTGCAAAACAACAATAAACCAGATGTGGGCAAGCCACCGAGGTCACGCAATTGTGTGATCGTTGGGAGTCGGACATTATTGCACTCGGACCATTCCACCTATCTTGATTGTGTCAGTTGCATCTTTCTCCCTCTCTTTCTGCTGAACGTCGTGTTGTTCTGTCAATGGTTTTAAGAGTGAAATTGGCCCGCAGATTCATGAGGTACACTGTTCAGAGACCGACAGTTGGGAACCGAAAACACCGAGATTAATATTATCGTAATGTTTGCCAGTCATTGTCTGGTAGCAGCTTCTGTCCCGTCCAAGGCCGAACGGGTGCCAAGCTGTGCCTTCCCCGATCCGCCAGAGCCTAGAGGCAGCCGAGGCAAGAACCAAGACGGAGGCCAAGCACCGTCAATCCCCGCCGCCGCCATTTGAACTGGGAGGGTTCAACGGAGGGAGGGCCTTTCCAGCCCAGCCTGCACCTTCCCCACAAGATCATTCCCTGTTTCCCCAGCTGGGTCAGCTCCCCAGGCCATTTCTCCAGACCCGACAGGCCCGCCAGAGCAAGCAATCGGGCCCTGTGAACAGGGTTCGGTTCCACAGTTTCCATTCCTAACTGTGACATACTTCACCTACTCTGTACTGACCTCAGACGCATAGGCCAACTCGTAATTGTAGCCGTCTTCCTTGCGCGTGACTGCATCCAGAGGTGGATGTGGATTGACGAAGGCTGCAGCCCTCATCAGACAGTCGTCGACAATCTCCTGTCTCCTGTCTCCCCTGCGAGATCTGCGTCGACGCCCACTCAATTATTCCATCTTGTCTCTGGCGCGACCGTCAGCGCCACGCTACCTGCGAGGCCAAGCCCCTCCAACGCGGCAGCGTGCTTGTTTGCCTGCCACTGCAGCCGACCCACGAACGAGTGTGTGTGATGCCGTATGGATTTCGTCCTGTGTGTACGGAGTAGTAGTGGCCATGGTGGTCAGCCGGCCCGTCCTTTCGGCACACCGCAGCCCGAGTCAGCAAAGCATTGCGAAGCATGTATGGCAGGGTGTAACGTCTCGCCTAGACGCTGCTGCTGGCTCAGGTCTGCGCTGGCTGGCATCCGACACGCAGGCCCATCGATCGAGCCGCTGCAAAGCCAAGGTCGCAGGTTAATCGAGCTTCCAGTCCTGGAATCTGAGCTGTCATGTCAAACGTTACAGAGTACAGACAAATGGGCGCCCGCGAATCTTCGGCCGGGGGTTGTTGAGACCTCCACCTGTATCTCCGTGTGTGCCTCTGGCCTTGCTCATCATCGGCATCGCCTGTCGCGGGGCATGAGGACCACGCTGCCCAGCCCAGGACCGCAGCGTGTTCGTTTCGAACACGCCACCGCGCCGGTCGTTGGCGACTCACGGCACGGAAGGAAGGCGCCATGGCCATCCATGTCTGACGTCCTTCATGCCGAACAGTCAAGATAATCGGTGGGCCACCCGCCAGGGAAAGGTGCCGATAGGCGTGGCCAATCAGCAGTGGCCCATCTCAGATGCACGAAAGACGCCGGAGAAGGGCCGGGGCGCGGGTCCTCTTAGGCATGAGTGCCCGGGACACTGACTCTGGCTTCCCGAAAACCCCGGCCCCAGATTACTCTGCGGCTTGTTCTTCTCAGGGCGTCTGCTCCGTACTAAGAAGCAGGTTCGCGGTGTAGCAACATTAAGATGAACGCCCGGTCAGTGTTCAAACTGTACTCCGTCGCTCTCCAGGCCAAAGCCAGAAGCGCGGTCGCCGCGCGGCCTTGCCGAGTTACTTTCATTTCATATGCCAGCGGTCCTGAAGGTTTGAGACAAGCTTCGCGAGGTATCATCAGGCGTGGATGGCTTGGCTGGATCGGTAATTAGCCCGTCCGGTCGTCGCGTGCTGGTGGCCACGACGGCGACTCGTCTGGCCCTTCTGGGGTATCTCGAGCAAAAGACTGGGTGGGTTCTGGGTCGTTTCGAGCTGCTAACCCCACGCCCATGTGAACAAGCAACTGCCGAAGATGGTTCCTCTTTCAGTTCAATCCAAGAGTACCTATCACTCGACCAACAGAACCAGGCTCGGATCAGCTGCAAGTCAAGCTCTCGTCTTGTTCACCGAATGCTTGGGTCGTGTAAAATTATCACGAGAAGGGGAGACGTTTCCATCCCAATCCGATGCAACGGCAACATGGTCATCTCTCTCTGATCAGGCGAATCCAGCCGCCCATGATTGAAGGTGAGATCACATCAGAATCTCGACCGTCTGGCGCGATACGACCCTGCATGGGCACCATCCAACGTACACGTATTCCCGGATAACTACGGAGGCAGCGTGATACAGGGTTAGGTGCACCACCTAGATACTAAAGTCAACTGGTTACAAGGTGTCACACAGACAAACATCCTACCTCAAGCGTCAACTGCCACAAAAGGTATGCTCGAGCGGCGATGGTCTACTAGGGCTTTGTCTGAGACAAGTTCGATGGTCTACCCGGCTCAAAGATATCAGTCCCTTTTCGACTTGATCGGTCCACCTCCGCACCTGACATAAGCAAGCATGGTCACCTCAGCTCGTCGGGCCTTTCTTGATTGGCCGCTTGCGGACTTGACGACATGGCAAAACGGAGCAAAAACATAAATCTCCCCTCTCGGATTTGAACCGAGGACCTATAGATAAGGCTTATATACAATTACAGTCTACCGCTCTGCCAACTGAGCTAAGGAGAGAAATTGATGGAAAAACGCGTTTTTACTCAACTTATATCCACCAATCATAATCACCGCAGAGAGTCTCGTCATTAGACTACGGAGTACGGAGTTCGGGGACCGGCACAACCACATATCGGCACTTGAAATAACAAGCAGTTCGGACAAGTCTTGCTAATAAGAGCAAAGACTATTAGTTGTTTCTGATGTTCTATCGCCTCTGCTGCATTCAGTACATACAACTAGGGGGACAGGGAGACTGCACCCCAGACCAGATCAGAGACAACATCAGAGACATTACGGAGGCAAAGACCAAAACCGGCAGCGATGACTGGCCGGGCCTACCATGACGGTGGTACCGTAACGTCTGGCCCTCTGGGCCGAATGCACAAGACGGCCCAGGGACTTCGGGATGAGCTCGCCATTTTGCTCGCATCTTTGCTCCACGGGGGTAGCGAGACACCCTGGGCTTTCATCCGGTTCTGGGCATTTCTATTCCATTGGCCCCGGCTAAATGAGCCTCAGCTGCAACTTGTCGCCTTTTTTTTGGTTTTTTGTTTTTTGTTTGTTTTTTGGTTGCTTCATGCAGCCTGCAACAATTTTACGACCCTGCCGCAGCAAAACACTTGATGTTGAAGCTTCAGGCCTTTCTCTAGAGACGAGGAATTGACGATGTTGTTGACGACCTAGGTACTTCAGAGGCAGAGTCTCTCTCTAGTGTGATGCAAGATGAGAGCTCATGGTTGCTAACACGGTACGGAGTAGTCACCACGTAGCCGACCAATGCAGCCCTGTCGTGCGCAGGCGAAGAAGAATCGTCGGAGCAGATCTCGGCCGTACTCTGAGTATGGTAACTTGGCGGGCCGTGGCCCTCTGGTCGCTCATCCCACCACAGGCAGATAGGCCCGAATTGGCGACAGAAACACCAGAGAAGCCCCAGTCCTTGGGGAGGCATGGGGGGTTCGACAATGAGCCGTCAATGGTCATAGGAGGGTACTCTGGTATCATATGTCCTGCACCCAGATTCGGCAGTACGCACCTACCAGTACTGACACAAGCCGTCCAAGGCTGAGAAGCTTCTGGGGTGCCGGTCGAATCAGTGGGCTCTCGCCCGACGGCCCTCCACTATTTCGCCGAGCCAAACCGCCGTGGTCCATCCGGATCCATATCGAGTTCGACCCATTCATTCACCTGCCGTCTTCCTGCTGTTGTTGTTGTTGTTGTTGTTGTTATTGTTGGCGCCCCATTCTCCCGTCTTTCCTCCCTGTGACTTGCTAGTCCAGTTACATCCCTCCGTCTGCTGGTGTGGTGTGGTGTGGTGCTGTGACTGCGTTGTGCTGGCCTGGCACCGACACATCCATCTAACTGTGTTGGGCCGCAGTCTTATTGCCGGCAACTGCCCTTCCCTGCCCAAGAGTGTAGCCAAACCGAACCCGCTCGCTTCCTCTCTCCGCTCTCGAGACTTCCTAAGAACAGAAACAACTTCATCTCGAAAAACCCCCCCCCCCTTCCCCGACAAGTCAACAGCAAATTACACTCGCATCCGTCCATCACGGCTCCGGCTGCGTCTCGGGGCTTTTCGACCCCATTTCTCGACAAGGGCCCATTGAGGCTCCCCCAATTGGTAACCACGCCCCCGCATGGAAAACGTCGCTGCATTTCAAGCACAAACCCCCGGCCAAATCTGCATCATCGCCCTTTGGGATCGCTCAACCAACAAGTTCATCTCGACCCAGAACATCACTGGGGATATCCGTTCGGGATAATTTGCCATTATCTCACTCTTCGGCCAACCTCCGTCACCACGGTCACCACGGTCATTCGGGGTCCCCTCCCGCAACTTCTGACGCTTTCTTGCTCAAGATAAGCGACCGAAATACATCGACGTCTCCGACTACGACTTGAGTGTCCCCGCCGCCTGTCAATCGCAGTGAACGACACAAACTTCCGCCAGTCTTTAGCTGGATCGAGCCTCAGTCTCCCCGCATCTACTGGGCACACAATACCCAATCCGATTGCTGCTCCCACCGGCACCTCGATAACTCGAAGTCATTCATTCTTACTTGTGTGCCAGGCGACCCACGCTTGTGCACATCCGACGGATCACTCATTTCGAATCCTGCCGGCACCCATGTTTCAGCCATGATTGATATGCCAACACTTCGAGTCGACAGCTTTGTTCGGACATAGGCAACCACGCCGGTTCCTGAGAGGCGACAGGGGCGCAACACGCGGATTGCTCGCTCACCACTGCCAGCCATGGATCCTCCACACATCACCGAATTCGCGTCCAAGCGCTACTTTGAGAAGATAAACCAGCTTCCCAAGGACCAGCAGCCAACGCAACAGCACCACAATGACGGCACCGTGGTGGAAACGCCGTCCTCCAGGTTCATTCTACCAATCCGAGGAGCCGAACAGCTAGGGTACGACCCACAGGCAAGGCATATAGACTATATCAAACAAGAGAAAGAAAGAGAGAAGGAGAGGCGGAGTCTGTTTGGGTTTGGGCGACTACGATCTTCGAAGCCAGCCGTCTCGGCGCCCGAAGCGCAGGCCCCGACGTTCAGACGGCAGTCGATAGTGACCGAGGTTTCAGCAAGCTCTGTAGCAGATAGTTCTGCCACTCGGCCCAGGAGGTATGGATATATCCGTTTCAACACTCGAGGGCTCCGCGCGTTACTAACCTCGGGCCCAGTCTACCCTTCGACCAGCTCTTTCTGAATCTACCCAATGAGTTGCAGATTCAGATCATTTCCTATCTGCCCTTATCAGATGTCCTCAATCTGCGCAGGGCATCAAAGTCGTGGCACAGCATGGTCACACTAAACGAGTATCCTATCGTGCGGCGCCAGCTCGAATTTGAGATACCTGCCTATGCCAAGCGACTGTATCCCATCTCGGGCCCCTCTGACTACAATCTTCACTATCTGTGCGGCCTGTGGCATCGGCTACATGTTGCGGCTAAATTATCCGGCCTAATGTGCGACTGGTGCACCAAGGAAATATTCTTGAAGAATACCAAGGACCAAATAGCGTCGTTTGCTTCTCAAAGAGAAAGGATGTACCGACGACTGATACCATTACTTTTTACCATCTTCCACTTCTTTGAGAATTACCGCAAATTACACCTACGATACGTCCAGGAACACGGCCACGGTGTCGAGCGGACGCCCTACACTCTTAACCCGATCGAGGTTCAAATTATGAACATGTACGATGATCGGACATTATTACAAGTGCACCAGGTCTTCCCACTTGTCGTGGCTTCGTTTTGTCGGCGTCTGCGGCCGCCATCGTACGTCGGTCGTGTGGAACGGACAGTAAGGGGTTATCTCCGGGAGAAACCAGCTGACGAAGTGCACACGGCGGTGCTGTGCCTGGGCGGCCTGAGGCAGGTCTTGAGGCTATGGGAAGTCCGCGGCTACAACGCGCGGAGAGGAGCTGTGGACACGTGGTACAACGCCATCCAGGACGCGAAAGAGCCCCCGAGGAGCCCCGAGGTCAGCAAGGAGACGAAATCAAGGCGGGGCATAATGGGCTTGGGACGGAGGAAGTCAACTTGGCAGGTACGAGATGCCGCCAGATCGCAGGCCGACGACGTGCCGGAACTGCCGAACCGCGGCTCGCTGGACCACGCCGGGACGAGGAGGCCGACGGTGACGCAGCCGAGCCTTGTCTTTCACACGAGCCTTGCAGCTGGGATGCCCATGGACTGGCTCGAGCACGACCAGTACAGGTTATTACTAGCAGACCTACCCGTGCTACAGAAGCTCTGGCTGTCGACCGCCGAGGCCATGATCCTGGACCGCAGAATCGTCGAGAGATCTGTGGACATCAAGCGCAACGCCCAGGTGATGCTTGATCTGATCAAAGAAGACGGTGGCGAGGGCGAGGACTTCTGGTGGTACGAGAACATACAGCCGCCCAAAGAAGCCATTGAGGAAGACACTCTCGAATGAACAAGAGGGAGGGCAGTCAGGAGGAAAAAGATCCACGTCCCTTTTATTTTTTATTTTTTTTTTATTTTTTTTATTTTTTTTTGCTTGAGGAATAGAGGCGGAGGAAATACCATTTTTGAGCCAATGAAAGGAGCAGGTTGTCTTGTTTTCCAACAGCGACTTTGGGTCATCATCTGACGGATATCTTTCTTATGTCACATCTGCACGGGTCAAGCATTCAGAGGCGTTCTTCTGCGAACAATCAATATTTCTGGGGGTGTTGCACACACACGAACACGCACACAAGCGCAAACGGCGCGGAGAGCAGACTAGTCAGTCTCGTCGAATCTTCTACTACATATGTCATCATACATCCATCAATCATCAGCAAGCTTGTACTTTTTAAGCTATTCACTCAGTTTACCCATCATGGCTCGAGCCAGTAAACTGAAGCTCCAAACTTTCTACTGGCGTCACTCGAGACCTATGTAGTCACTACACAAGCGGATACAAATAACATCTGGATCACAACCTGGCCAGATGCGCGGATTGCTGCCCTAGTAAGTCGTTCAATGGATAACCAAGCGGCGGGGGCTTGATTCACTTTCAAATCTTCGCCGTGAGAGTGAGTATTAGAAGCGTACGAGAGACAACGGGGCCACCCAAAAAATATAAAAGATTGACCCATTCAGCTTCCCACGTCTGCCCAATAAAAAAAAACACCGTCTTTTTGATGCTTGCTAAGCCGAGATTTCATTCATGCAAGATCCCGCTGCTCCCCGAGAAAAGCATCATGGTCATAAACGCTCATGTTCAGTATAAAAAAAGAAAATATACGAGCCTCGTCAACTCCGCGCCATTTCCCTAGCCAATAGTGAACCACGCTGAAGAAAGTGAGTTTTTTACTTTGGTGAAAAGAGGTATCAACCTAACCAGAACATGCTTGCTAAATAAAAAACAATTGGCCAAGCTTTGGCCCGAGGCCGTCGTAAATCGCTAGCAAATGAACCCTCTTTTGAAAGCATGAGAGTAAGATACGATATACATTGTGAGAAGCGACGTCCGCCCGGTGTCACTTCGAAGCGCAAAGGGAACCAGGCTGGAAGGAGGTCCCGGCCCGTAAGAGGCTTCCCCACGGCCAGAGGTTGAACCCGACGTAGCTGCGTGTGAGGTGTCGGGTAAAACAGATCACTCCGCGTTGGGACTCATCTCCGACCCGGCAGTCCGTAGGCGGAATAGGCGTCGTTGCGGATGGTCGAGTCGAAGCTGTTCATGGACGAGAAGTTGGTCGCGCCAGCCGAAGACCTCCCGGCCACATTTGCGGCGCTCATGTTGTAAGGCGCTGGGTTGAGCCCCAGGCTGTTGTGGCTAGCCGCAGAGTTGTCAAGGCTCGCCATGTCGAAGCCAAGGCCACCAAAGTCAGAGAAGCCACTAATGTTTTGCGGCAGGCTCTGCACGTTCTGCACGGGAGTGTGCTGTGAGGCGCTTGTCGACTGAGGTCGGCGGCTTGTGGTGTGGGGTGAGATTTGCTGGCTCGGCCTGCTGTAGGAATTTGTGGCGGGTGACTGGTACAAGTTGTTGGATCTCGGCGTATTCGACGACTGGCTCGTCCCATACGCGGAAGTGCCAAAATTCAAGCCCGCCGAGGAGCTAGCACGGAATGCACCGTCGTTGGAGTTATACGCTGGCGTGGCAGAAGCACCGTACTGTGGGGACTGCGAAGCCATGGTCTGAGACGGTGTCGCAGTCGAGGTGGCGGTGTATTGTGGCTGCTGAACGTGTGGCTGCTGAACGCGTTGCTGGTTCGGGTACTGCTGTGACTCCTGGCCGTATTGTTGCTGAGGTTGCTGAGGTTGGTGCGCTGCGTAAGGTTGCTGCTTCTGCTGCGCGTACTGTGGTTGTGTCTGTTGGGCACTGAAGCTTGGCGGCTGCTGCGACGGCGACTGTGTAGAGTAACTCTGCTGTTGGGGTTGCTGCAAGTTGTACTGCTGTTTTGACAGAGGTTTTGCGTACTGCTGGGCCTGCTGCTGACCGTACTGCGACTGTGTCGAAGGATTTTGTTGGGTGTAGTAGGCTTGCGAGCTCCGTGTTTGCTGGCTCTGAACTTGTGAGGCAACGGACGTTGGTGTCTGAGAATTAGAGACGCGCTGCTGGTGTAGGCTTGGTGGTACCGAATGGGCTGGATTGAGACTGGGAGAAACAGACTGCACACTCAGGTGCGGTGAGGCCGTCGGGATGTTGACGCTGGGTGAAGCCGTCTGTGCCCCAGCCTGCTGCTGTGCCTGCTGCTGCGCCTGCTGCTGCTGCGCCTGCTGCTGCTGCGCCTGCTGCTGCTGCTGCTGATGGTATTGTTGTCTCTGACGCGCAATGGCAGCCCTCTGTTGCTGATCGCCCACCTGTTGGCCAGCTTGGACGACCTTTTGTTGCTGGACTTGCTGTGGTTGAGCCTGCTGGGTTGGCCGTGAAGGAGGTCGAGAGTGGGTTTGAGCTGTGGCCTGGTCAGATTGAGATGAGTAGGCTTGCCTCGCGGGAGCTCGCATGGTAGTGATCTCTGGGGCTCGAAAGCTCTGCTCCTCATGTTGATCTAGCTGGGCCGTGAGTTCTTCAATAGTCGGGCTGGTGTATCCCTGAGCGTCGGCAGGTGGTTGAGCTGCCTGCACGGGAGGTGCAGGAGTGTGAGTTACCTGTGGCGTACTTGTTGGTGCAGCATTCTGATCGGCAACAGGAGCGGCTTCTACTGCGGCGTTAGCTAACGACTTCGCCTTGGACTTCCGCTGTCGTTTTGGAACTGGCGGGGCCGTCAACATTGGCTCAGCAATGGTGCTCTCATGAACCCCGTTTCCGTTGACAGAAACTGGGGCTGCATTGCTGGGTGGCACATCATCAGCTGTGGCTTGGAAACTGCCCGGCAATGCCTCATTGTGAGTAGCGTCGCTGTCCTTGGCGTTCCTCTTGCGCTTCTTTGCTGTCTGAGCCTTGTCGCCGCTCTTGGAAGCATTGGCCTTCTTGGCCTTCGTCCGTAGCACCCCAGGCACAGCAGGCACTGAGGGTGCAGAGTTGTTCACGGCCTGGAATGAGCCTGGCTGCTGTCCGGCCTCAACGACTTGCGACTCGTTGAAAGCCTGCAGAGCGGCTAACGCATATTCAGCCCCCCCCTGTTGTTGCGGTTCTGGAACTGCAGCGCTCTGGGCATCCGCAGCCAATGTCTGGGTAGTCCCAGCCGGAGCTGATGAAGTAGAATGGTTCCCTACAGCCTCCTTCGATCGAGGCTTCGAGCCCTTTGGCCGGCTCGACTTTTTTCCAAGGCTGAATAACGCAGAAATTGGCTGTGGATTGTTGATCGAGCCATTCTCTGTCACAGGGTTTCCGTCCTTGGGCTTGCCTTTTGAGCCCTTGGGCCTACCCCTTTTCTTGGCGCTTGAAGTCAATACTGCTTCGTTGAGTAATGTTTGAGGCGCCGGTGGTTGCTGCTGCGCCTGTTCGATCGTTATGGCAACATCTTGGTCCCCGATAGCAGTGTCATCTGCGTCTACCCAGCTGTCGTCGTTCTCGCCGCCATTGGTTTCCACGCCCTCGCCAGATACCGACTTTTTAGGACCTTTCTTCACACCCTTGTCACTCCTAAATTTGCTGGCCTTGCTGCCTTTGGGTCTGCCACGCCCTCGCTTCTCGACTGTCTGTCCAGTAGGGTTGGCAGCGGCAACAGGAGCGGCAGGAGTGACGGTAGCAACAACAGGTTCGACAACTCGGGCAGCCCTGGTCTTGCGCCTTCCTTGAGCATCAAGATCGGGAAAGATCTCTGCAACCCAGCCAACGAAGACGGCACCCGAGCCATTGGCCTCAGCGCTTTCGGGGAACTTACCATCCTGTGGCGGCGGAGCTTCAGGGACACCACCAAAATAAGCCAACGCCTTGCAGAGCTGGTCGACGACGGCGACAGGCTGCAAGGTGCGGAGGAGTGTGAGTAAACGCGCCTGCTGTTCCTTGGTCTCGCCAGGAGTCAAGGGCTGAATCTCGTACGTCGCCATTGCCCCCTCTTGCGCTACTGCGCCCGTTGGTGCCGTTGGTGCCGTTGGTGCCGTTGGTGCCGTCGTTGCTGTTGAGGCCACCGGCGTCATAGTCGCGTCTCTTGGAGAATTCGAGGCTGGTTGTTTCAGACCGTACAAGGCGTGATCGTATGGAGTAGTTCCCGTGAAAGGGACACCAGGCTCGGGGGTCTCCTCAGGTATCCTCATCCAATTCGACTTCCTGTGTGGTTGGTACCCGCTCTGATAAGCCATCTTGGCGGCCAGGGCTGTGTTCTCGCTCGTCCGTTTCGCAGCGGCGTCCCTGTCCGTTGCGAGATCTTTGCCCTTGATGTCCATGTGCATCACACTGAAGCTGCCCGAGGAGTTGCTCGTCTTCCCCTTCAGCTTGCTGGGGACTGGGTTTCTTATCCGCCCATCCTTATAGGGCTGCCCCGCAAGCTCCTTGGAATCGGCATTGTCAGACTGTGAAAAGCTCAAATACTGCAACTCGGGGGCGCCGTTCGCCTCGGGTGGTTCACTCGGGGTGGAGTCCTCAGCGGGCACGAGCTGGGCTGTTGTGTGAGCATTCGGGTTCGAGAGCACAGGTTGGCCCCCAGCGCCAACCCTGGCCAGGTTGTAAGCTGCCTGGGCAGAGGTGGCCTTGGACGTGACGTTGGCGGCACTCACGGCATGAGCCCTCACGGCTTTGGGGGCTGTGAAAGGACATGATCACGATCAGCGCTTGCACGACTATAAAAGCGTAAAAGTGCAGTCATTGACGCGGTAACATAACACACCTGTGCCTGGGGCCATTCTTGCAAATGGACCGGGCGTCCACACGACTCTCCTGTATTCCCACTCGCTAAAGGGGATTGTCTACGAGGGGGGGGAGTTGTGGTCGCTGTGTGGACAAGGATCAAGCGGCCGGCGGCACAACGTCGGCGGGTGCGTCAACATGGACGATTCAATGGCATCCCGAATAAGTTGTCCAATTTGACGGGTCCATGCGCAGATTACGGTGTCTCCGACCGTGTCCAAGGGCTTGTCTGGTGCTCTGCGAGCATGGGCGGGGGGTGTCAAGACGGATGCAGAGGACGGGCGAGGTCTTGCAGCGCTGGGAAGAGACAGACAGACGCAGACAGACGCAGACAGACGCAGACAGACGCGTTGGTTGGATTTCTGGTGGCCGCACGCCTGTCGATGATATTCCACAACAAACAGCAGTGCTCACACAGGTGGAACCCGAGGGCTTCCAAGGTTGATCTGATCTGGGCGGTATACAGCAAAGAGCGGATGCGGCCGTGAACCAATTGTTGGAGAGCGACCGTCGGTTGGCGCGACGTTGCCCAGTCGCGCGCAGGTTCTTGAGGGTTGTCTTGCCGGCACAGCAGCTGCACCTGGGCGGCCGACGGTGGACGGACGACGGTGGACGGACGACGGTGGACGATGGACGGTGGACGGTCGTGAGGGGTGGCTGCACAGTCTGATCTCACGGTCGACGTGAGATGGAACCCGTACTCCGTATCCGTAATCCGTAGCCCGTGGTCGAGCCCCGGGGGACTGTCGGCTTTGGGTCAGTCACGGCAATTGCACGAGACAGACACTGGATCGCCGAGTCCGTCTCGGGCGTGCCCGTGGTCGAAGATGGGACTCACCGCTGGAGGGGGGGGTGGTCTAGCTGTTGTAGCGTTGGAGGCGGCAGTGGGCTATCAAATTGATGGTCGAGGGGATCAGTTCCTCGGGCGGGTTGCTGGCTGGCCGGGGGGCTCCCTGGCTTGGCTGAGGGTACACGGACACCTGGGTACCTATGTACTTACTTACTTAGCTTTATTCCTGACCTACCCCACTGGCCGATAGGCGTCACTTTCACCCTCAGCTCAGCTGTTGCAACGGTCCTGGACTACCACTCACTCGCTTTTTGCCCAGATCCCAAGCTCTGCCTGTTGTTCGTCTAGGAATACCAGTCTGTATGTCCTCCCGATCCACACTTCAGTACTCCACGCAGCCTCCCAGCCTATCATAACAGCTGCACTCACAGCCGAGGGAGCTTCTGTGGCTGGCGATCTGGCGAGTCAACTTGCATGGCGACTTCGGCTAACCATATCACTCTCTAGCAACTCGGTGACGCAGCTCGATTCACCAACAGCTTACTTCGCACCAGACCACCCCCGACAGGACGCTCGGCTGTTTCGAACTCACCCCAATCCCTTCTCCAGGCTGCGGAGTGCGGTAGAGACCGGGCACGATGCCGTCACCAAATAGCTACATTGCCCTGTCCCTGCCGCTGAGGACATTCGACACCGGCGACAAGGACGAGGCCATCCAGGCTCTGAGCGCCACAGTCGGCAGCGATAACGGCACCGTGACTGGCTTCCCCATACCGGCCTTCAAGATCGGCACCCTCGATGCGCTCGTGCAGCAGGCAGACGAGCTCACCAAGCTCCACGCGGGTTGCGAAGGTGTCGTTCAGAGGGTTTCTGACTCTCTGAAGACAATTCTCGATGGGGACGAGGAGAAAATCTCACAGAACAAGATGGTCAACGCCAGTAAGGATAGAGTGGGCGGGCGCCATACAAGAAGGGTCTGTGGCTAATTCCCTCACAGAGCCCACGGACCAGTATCTGCGGACCTTCAGCTGGAACAAGGTCAGGTACCGAGCGGATCGGCCGCTCGGTGAGCTGATCGAGAACCTACAAAAGGTATTATAGCTGATAATTGCTATATACAAGCCGTACAACCTACTCACGAACCGTCGCAGGAGCTAGTCAACGTCGACAACGACGTCAAGGGCAAGTTTAACCAGTACAACTCGGTCAAGACAAACCTGGCGGCTCTGCACCGAAGACAGACGTGAGTGGGAGCTGCAGATTCACGAGTAGAGGGAGAAACTGACGAGGACCAGGGGAAACCTAACCACCAAGTCACTGACGCCCATTGTGGACCCCGCCCAACTAATCACAGACTCGGAGTACCTCGAGACGCATCTTATTGTCGTCCCAGCGAACAACCGAAAAGATTTCCTCAAGAGCTACGAGTCAATCGCGCCCATGGTCGTCCCGAGATCTGCCGTGGAGCTGGCCAAGGACGACGAGTTCGTCCTGTACACGGTGACGACCTTCAAGAAGCACAGCAACGAATTCCTCCAGAAGTGCCGTGAGTCAAAGTGGACGCCCCGGCAGTACAAGTACGTCGAGGGCGGCAAGGAGGAGGAGCAGAAGGAGCTGGACCGCGTGACGCGGGAGGAGAAGAAGGTCTGGGGAGAGGCCCTGAGGCTAGGGCGGACGGGCTGGAGCGAGGCCGTGATGGTATGGGCTCATGTCCTGACGCTCCGGGTCTTTGTCGAGACGGTCCTGCGCTATGGTCTGCCATTGGAATACGTCAGCGCCTTGATCAAGGTGAGTATCTGTTCAGAGCGGCGCGGCATCATTGGTTCACTAAATCCCAAGACAGACAACCCCCAAGTTGACAAAGAAGGTCAAGACGTCTCTGGACTCGGAGTACTCGTACCTCGGAGGAAACGCCTTTGGGAGGGACAAGAAGGGCAAGGTCGTCAAGGACGACGCGGCGCTGAGCTCGGAGATGGCAGCAGCAGGTCTTGGTGTTGGGGAGGGCAACGAATATACGGCATATGTGTACTATGAGTTTGAGTTTCCCTAGACAGGCATGACGGCGCATTTTCGGACCTGTATGCATGAGCAGCATGTAACTTTTTGTCACTCAACACCACAACCAGGTTCACGACCGTCTACATGGAACATGACAACGCTGTATTTTTATCGCATGACCAGCTCGGAGGCGGTGCTTCTAGTACTTTCAGAATTTCGCGCATATTCCTCTTACTCTATCTATGCCGCAGCATTGATCAGACCCTTCTCCTGCAGGTACTTTGTGATCTGTGCAACGCACTCCTCGACGCTGTTCTCGTGGGTGCGGATGGTGATCTCGGGCTCAAGGGGGGCCTCGTAAGGGGCAGAGATGCCGGTAAAGTCCTTGATCTCCCCGGCGCGGGCCTTCTTGTACAGGCCCTTTGGGTCGCGCTGCTCGGCGACCTCGATGGGGATGTCGACATAGACCTCGATGAAGGCGAGGGGCTCGTCGCCGCCCTTGGCAGCGCCGCTGGCGGCGTGCAGCTCGCGGGCGACCTGGCGGTCGGCCCGGTAGGGGCTGATGAAGGAGGTCAGGGCGACGGTGGAGCTGTCGGCGAAGAGCTTGGCGACCTCTGCGATGCGGCGGATGTTCTCGTTGCGGTCCTTCTCGCTGAAGCCCAGGTCCTTGTTCAGGCCGAAGCGCACGTTGTCGCCGTCGAGGCGGTACGCGGCCACGCCCTGGTGAAGCAGGTGCTGCTCCAGCGCAGTCGCGACCGTCGACTTGCCCGACGCCGACAGGCCTGTGAACCAGATGGTGAAGCCCTTCTGCTTGCGGAAGCTCTCGCGCTCCTTGCGCGAGAGGGAGGGGTGCCAGGTGATGTTGCTGTCGCGGGTGGGAGAAGTGTTAGTCTTGAGCGTCGGGAAAGGGCTTGTGGTCGCCTTAGAGAAGACGATGGCGGGGCACTGGGGCACCGCGGGGTAGTGGTGAGAGGGGGGAGATATGGCAAATATTTGTTTACTCACGTAGCCATGTTGGGATGACAGAAGCCGGACAATCTGAAGATCTGGGCAAGTTTGGTTAGACTTCGGGAAACTGCAGCAGCCAGAGGAAGAGGGGGAAAATATGTACAATGCGAGAAGAGCGTTTACTAATTAGTATGGCCAAGGGCTGACTGCTTACCACCTAGGTAGGTACCTACTTGACTTGACGTGCTCACGCCAAACCTGTTAATTTTATGTTATGTATTACTAGACTTGCAAGACGGGGCCGACAGCGGAGTGGGGGACAACTTGGAAACCAATGGGATAGATACTGTGTAGTACACTACATATGAACATTCAAAACAGCCCCATTGGCTTAGTTTCCTTGCTCAAGGGCCTCCTACTTGTCACCTCTTGACTTTCATTCTACCTAAGACCCCATTCCAAAGCCCATTGCGTGGCTCTGGGCACACGGTCTCCGCCCCATGACGACAGAGTTGGAAGTGGGCCCCCTTTAGGTCAGGAGGGTCACGAGTCCCGAGAAGTGGGAACCAATCGTATATTGTCGACGTAAAAGTACACAAGATTAAGAGGAGCGCGTCCTTTTCATTTACACGTATGAATTGAAGTCCCCACGGATATGCAACTGCTGCGTGGGCCAGCAGGCCAGGTGCATCCTCCAGGCCATGCCTTATACGTAAGGAGAGTCAGCCAGCCTCTGCAGATCCCCCTGTGATTCAGAAAGGCCGCTGTGTGTTGTGTCTGGCATATAAAAAAACAACACACACAGCCGATTTGTCTTCCTATTCCTGTTACAAGCAATGCGCTACCCTCTCTGTGTCAGACTCACTGGCACCAAAGATCTTAGTTCTTCAACAGCTCACGCCCATTGCATCCATCCTAAGGCTTTTAGAGGTAGCAGTGCTGGCTAGTGCCTTCTTGATCGTGAGAACATGACACTGTAAGAAGGTTTGTTGTTCCATAATAATAAGTATACAAGTGCCACAAGCCCAATAGCTCATTCAGAGATCTAAAGATGAACAAATGTTTCCAAAGCTGTTGCTCATTGCCTTACAACAGATTTATTAATGGCATTCTATCTAAGTTAGTCCCCTCCTACTAGTTTTCTATTTTCAATTTTTCAATTAGACACAAGGTAATAGATTATTTAGGCTAAGTATAAATTTAGTATTAAGAATTAAATTAAGGATGTCTATAATACTTTCTCGCTTATAAGCTTATATATAATTTTCTTTTTAGTATTTAAGTATTTAAGAAATATAAAAATAAAGTATTTAGTTATTTAAGTAGTTAATTACTTAAGTTAACTTAATTAGAGTTTAAATATATAGCTTTCTACTTTCTAGTATATAAAGTATATATAGTATAGTATATATATATATATTTATAAGTATAGTATATATATATCTAGGATACTTATTGTAGTTCTAGCTTAATAGAGGAACTTAAAGAATATAAATAGTTAATAGTATATATATATGTAACAACGTGTATATTCGTTAAGTACGATTGCTAGTAGAAAGTCTAAGGAAGAGGTACCACTAGGTGTGGTAAAGGTACAAGACTAATTCTTGCCCCCTTTAGCCCTTGTTCCTCGGGCCTGCGGGGCTACTACTTATAGTCGCTAGGAAGGAGCCAGGGCTACCGCTAACTAGTTATTACAATATATATATATATATAAGTATAGAGTATATCTAAAGGTAGATTAACTATTTAATCCCTAACTAAGAATTAAATTTATACTAATCCCTGAACGAGAAACTTTTTGCCGGATTATAGTATAATAAAGAAAGCTCCGCTCGTCGTTACCCTTCCGCTTCGCTTTAGGACAACTCCTGGCTTCGCTTAGTAAGGGGGACGCGCCACGCCTGCTACCTTTGGATAGTTGCTAAACTCCTTGGGTGATGCAGCATGCAGCTTCCTAGCCATTTACTGCTTCAACAGAAAATAAATTGAAAGGGGGGGGGATATGTTGCTGCCACCTGGAGGTGCTTCACATGTGCACGTCGTTGGGACTTGTTGGTGTCAAGCTTGCTCAGAACAAACATCCTATCACTTCTATGCTAAAACCAAGACAGTCAAGATGGATACCAGTAGATCAACCATGATCCGAACGCTGTCCCGTGCTGTAGTCCAGCCATCAATGCGGATACTGGCCCAGCCACGACTACTCCTGCGCCAGAGGTTGACCCCCTCCGTCCGCCAGCCTCAGCAGCTCCGCCCTATCTCGGTGCTCAGCGCGGTGCATATTCTCGGGCGAAGGAGCGTCGACCGAGGCCTGAAGAACGAACTGGACCGGGCACTCTCCATCAAAAACCAAGGTCAGAAGCAGCAGATCTTGTTCGACGTGTTACGCCGCTTCGCCGCCAACAACGGCGGGTCAGACCTGAGACGGGCTGGAGTTCATGAGCCTCAGAGGCGTTGTGTCGCTCAAAAAGCTTGCAAACGCCGTCAAGGGCCTGCAGCGTGATGGGGAGCCTCTCACTGTCATTCCTTTGGAGGTCGATACCCGTGAATGTACGGGGAATCATGGTTGCTACTGGGTGGGAAAGCTTGGTGAGAGGTGGCCATGGAGGAATACCTGGTTCCCCGTCATATTTCCTGTCCCATTTTCTTTGACTTTTGATGAATGGGGCTAGACGTAGATCCCAGGTACTTACCCAGGTACCTAGGTAGGCAGAACACTCCAGTTACCTACAATGACCCATGGGCACAATATAAGACATAGGTTGGCTACATGTTTGGATGGTCAAGTCAGTATTCACAGTAGCAAATTACTACAGCCGAATAGAATATTATCACATGTAAGCAAGTCAAGGGCAAGAAACTGTTAAGATTGGTACATGTCATTATTATTATTTGGGACTCGTCCGTTGCAATTCTATAGATGTTTCTCGTCAAGATTTTCCCCAGCCCTCCACCGTCTCTCCGCCATGCTCATTCTTCCAGGCCCCGGCGTAATGATGGACCACCAAGGGAGGGCCGACTCTGTCTTGGTCCTCCGGTTCGTACTTGTTATACGATGCAGCCAGCGCATATCCTGGTAGGATCAGGACATCACCGGCGAGCTTCGGTTCCAGGATCTCGTGGTACGGCTCCCATCCTCCCCACCCGCCCTCTTTTGCACTTTCCTCGTCCACTATGCTCTTCATGACACTCTTCGCAAATCGTTTTGGCCCGGTAAAATCCACGACATCGCCCACCATCCCCACATTGAGCCCCGAAATAGTGACATTGTTGGCCGCCGCCAGCTCAGCCATCCCCTTCACGACATCCTCTGCCACGGTCAGCAGCTTGCGCGCGCCCTTCTTGGCGAGGACTGTCCAGGTCGTAAACTGCCTGTCAAACTCAAAGTGGTAGCCGCCGTCAAATTCCCAGCCGACGACGAGGTCCGGGTCGACTCCCTCGGGGACCCACTCATCGATCGGAATGCCCTCGCACGTTGCATCTAGGTCAAACCAGACGCCGCCCTCAGAGTAGAGAAGTAGGTATCGGAATAGATCGACCTTCAGGATGGGTACCGTCAGGGCCACGTATGTCTCCACTATATCAGGACGGCCCTTGAATCTCTCCAGCACAAACGCATCTGCAGACAAATCGGTGAAGAATTCTGCGTGGTAACCAGGGTTCTGCGAGATACAAGTATCTGTCCAGCCACGAGCATCGTCGCTGAGTCCCTTAGGCCCGAGTTTGTACCATATCTTCTTGGGGATACCTGTAGGCTCATCGGTTGGAGACGGGGCGGGGGGCGGGGGCGGGGGCAAGGGCAGATGTTGTGAATCGGGGCTTGTCACTGTCAGCTGTTCGGACAGCACGGGCGTCGGGCTGGCCTCGTAGCTCACGCTCCATGTGCGGAAGTGGTAGAGCAGCAGAAGGACAAAGCTTATAATGGCAATGTTCTTCACGGACGGGATGCGGCAAGCCCGGTGCCAGGACTGCATGACAGTGATGTTGTGAGTCTTCTCCATCACGGGGACGCGAGGAGAAGAGTGTGGTCGTCGTTGTGCGGTCGGGGAGAGGGCGGGCTCCCTCGGTCACGGTCAGTAAGCCCGACAAGTCTGGCCAGACAAAGCAGTCTCAAGTGCTCTAGAGCTGGTTATTGATGGCCAGAGCGCTGAGAGCCGACGATCCACGGCCCCAAGAAAACAAAAGAGAGTTCGTTCACAAATTATCGAGGGTAGAAACAAAAGGCATATGTGCCATGGAGGAATAAAATTAAAGCTGAATGGTATTGATTATTATCTACCTACCTACTTACTGTAGCGTCCCTTACAAGATTTTTTTAAGACGGTAACTAGACGGTCTATCCTAAGGAACACGTGCCCTCCTATAGCGAAACAAGCTTTTAACTATTATAAGTCTAGTAATATAAAAGTTTTTATAGGTACCTACTTTAAAACTATAAAACTTTTTTAAAATTACTCCTTTATATTTAAAACTAAAATTTCTTATATAAACTATACTCTTTAAAAAAGAAAAGGATTTATTAAATAACTTACTATAAAGTAAAAGAAAAATATATTAAAAAGTAAAATGTAAAAGGAAAAAGCTTTTAAAAATTAACTTTAAAAGCGTATATATTTTAGTTTTTATAAGAAAATAAAAACTTTAAATTTAAAAGCTAAACCTTCTTAAAACATTTTAATTTCTAAAACTACTAAGAACCTTTTTAAATAAACGATATATATATAATAAATAAGGTCTAAGAGGATAACGGTTTAGTTATAGCTTTATACTATAGGTACTTCTAGTTACTTACTCGTATTTTTACCTAGGATCTTAGTAGACGGAATTAAATCTAAGCATAGTCTATAAAAGACATTGCTTTCGTTTAATACATAGCCGGACTTGTAATAGCTTAGAAACGGCCTGTAAAAACTCCATAGGGGGCGGCGCGAGTCGTCATGTCTAGCCGCACCTAGATGTAATGGCGGGGAGGCGGGTTAGATCTACCTACTCCAGATGTCCTCCCCGCTTGGTTCGGTACTTCTGCCCCTGCACACGTGTGCGAAGCTTAATTCGCCCCACCAAGGTGCGGGAAGATCTTATCGTTATCAGACGATCAACTGGACTACTGGAGTAGACCTGTCCAACAGCCATACGTCGATGTGAGAGTGACTGGTCTAAACTAGGTACTGAGCAACTAGAAGCATGAGCATAAAATGAGGAGGAAGCCTAGGGGCGTGGACGAGAGATTCCAGTGGTTCAGCTGCCGGCAGTGAGCCCAACAGGTCATCCTCCACCATTGATCTCACCTGGAACTCTGCCCATGTGCGCCCGGCAGTTGGCGACAATTCAGCCCTGTGGCATGATTTTAGAGCGAGAAAGATAGAAATAACAACTGTATTGGAAATAAATAATCTAGAACACACGAGAATCAAATGAGTTAGTTGTAATTGAAATATAGAGAGTAGTGCTGTACGATACCATTAACATCATGCACAGAAACCTACAACAACAGTATATTAGAAACAATATTAGAGAAGAGATCGCGGGTACCCTAGAGTAGATGGCGTTCAGCATTATTATTTTAATAAGAAAGATTCACACGGCCCTGCTAGCCCTGCCAACCCATGCCGCCGGTCCTTCCTTTTCCTACATCGTCAATAATATCGTCAAACCTGCCACGCCCCTCCCACTTCTGCGTTAAATTTTTCTTGGTCTCTCTTACTATCTTGTGTCTTTTTGTTTTTGCATACAAAATGTTAAGGGCTCCAACGCCAACCCGGTCTGACAAGCAGTGTCTAGAAAGCCCGGCTACAACCTTACGTTGCTTAAAGTTACCGCGCCCTGTCGACCGATGGAGGCAAGTGGGTAGCCAGGCAGCCTGAGGTAGGAATCTCACATTATACTAGTTGTACTCAGGTGTTCATGCTTTCTAGACGCACAGCCAGGGTATCCATGCTCGAATCGAAGTACCACCGTGACACACTTGGTTATACAACTTAGAAGTACACAGTATGGTACTTAAAGTCACCCGTCTTCAAATTTGACCGGTGTTGCCCCAGGGATACAGGGTCTGTTGCAAATTACCTTCATTTTTCTGTTCAAAGTATTGGCGTCACTGTCTTCGCCGTCAACGGTCTCGCAGTGGCACAATAACATTCCCAAAAAGTGGGTGTGCAGTATCTGCTATCTACCTACCTACCTACCTACCTAGGCACCTACTTAAGTACCTACACAGTATCAATAGTCGCTCCCACAATCAAGAGGTGTAATAATAGTCTAGCCCCAATGCTTGGAAAATTGTCAGATCTATGCCATTTCTCCCATCCATACTCCTGACCCACAAATTACATGTTGCGAGTCCGACCCCTACGAGACCGGTGCGGCGGTGCGCAGGGCCTGCGAATGGGATGAAACATGTCAGCGGACAAGCTCTGCATAATATGATCGCTGGATGTTGGTGTCGCTAAGGTAAACCTACCGCAGCTTGCTTGGGCTCGATATAAAGCGCCGTAGCATTCGCCAGCTCGACGGGCTCCTCGTCGCCGACAGGCAACGTCTCGATCCGGCCCTCGACCCAGGCCTTACGGCCCTCGGCCTTGGTGACCTCGGCCTTGAGGACGACAAACTGGTTCGCCTTGCAGGGCGCCCTGTAGTTGACGTTCAGGTTCGCCGTCAGGCCGACACGGTGCGGCAGGACCTCAAACGCAGGCCTCGCGACGCCCTCGTCGAGCATGGTGGCCAGGAACCCGCCATGCACGATGCCCGGGTGGCCACACAGGTCGGCGCCGACGTAGCTGATCTGGATGAACTCCTTCTTGTCGCCGGCCGTGTTGATGAAGCCCAGCGGCGGCATGGGAACCTTGCCCGGGCCCAGGAGTGTGCCGCCGGTCAGGTTGTGCGCCCTCCAGGCGGGCGGGATCTTGAGGTGCGGCCTGTGCTCGTTAAAGGCCGGGTTCTGGCGCAGGGACTGCACGTAGGGGTTGGCGTTGAGCTGGTCCTCGAGGGCCTGGGTCTCGGGGTCCGAGGGCGTCCACATCTGCAGCGTGTCCTCGTCGGACACGGGCGTCATGTAGCCCGAGACGGTCTGATAGGCGGGGGATACGGCCATTGCGAAGCCGATGATGGTGTAGCCGAGGGCCCAGAGGGAGTATTTGAGTGCGCGGCCGAGGGAGGAGGGTCTTTGTGGCGGGGCGGTTTCTGGAAGTTGTTGAGGTTGTCAGCACGCGACAACCACTGCAGGACATATAAGATGCCGCTTCAAGATGACTAAGACACGGATGGAGGGTGAGATCAGTAAGACATACCAGCTGCCGTTGCAATTGAGCGTATCGCGAGGCGTGGTGGTGGTCTAAAGTGCGATATGGCAGGCCTGTGTATTATTCCGCTTCGTGACGTGTAGCGCACAAAAGAGGCCACGGACTGCAGAGGTCGAGGCATTGGGTACAAGCACTTGAGGGCGGCGATTTTAAGGGACCCGAGGCGTCTATCTCTGCGGATAGATGAATCTGTCCGTCTCGGCTTGTCCAGGGGCCCAGCTTGTTGGGTCCAATACCGAGTGGAATCGTGTATCTGCTGTGTATAATCGACTGTCACCAAGCCGGCAGGGCGGGCAGGGCGGGCAGGGCGGGCAGGGCAAGGAAAATTCCTGGGGACATGCCGAGGTATCGGAGGCGAAGTCGGCGTCTAGTTCTTCTGGTAGAGGGGACCCTTGGCCTACCTAGGTACCTAGGTATTTTTGTCATGCAGGCTGGCAGGGCCTGCAGGCACGTCCACATGGGAAAGAGTGCCGAACAGTGCACCGTTGCGCATGTGGTTGACAAGTGACGTATGCACGCACAGGTATCGCCTGCTACGTGCAAATGCTATTTCCGACAATGGAAGTTGCCCCAGGGTGGGCAATTGATCCCTTCAATGTCTGGCAAGCTTCATTGCGGGGTGTAAAGCCCCTCCCTAAGCTTGCGCATTGGCTCGACCACGATCGTTTCGCATCCAGCGGAGCTCCGATGGCTCTTGGCCGGGGGAGCTCAGCCCTCACAGCGGTGTGAGCTCTTTTTCTATCATGCGAGGTCGCTGTCACTATAGTTCTCACTCCATGTCCAAAGCCCTGACAGTTCTCCCCCATACTATCAAACAAACTTCAGAACCAATCTTTACATAAAACTTGGCATCGAAATCCTGAATTCAAAATGGTATGCCTCTCACCTGTCAGGAGCTTAATCATGGCTGGGCTCCCAGACACCATGAGCAAGCAAGTGCCAGGAAGCTCACCAATATACACACACGTAGGCCACCGCTGAGACCGTCGAACTCTCCCCCCCTCACGCACCCAAGGATGAGTCCATCAAGTCCTTCAAGGAGCTCGAGCACACCCTCAAGGAGGAGCTTATCCACCTCCGCCACGAGCACGACAAGCATGAGAAGGAGTACTTCCAGGCCGTCGTAAGTATTGCCACCCCCAACCCCCCCGGGTTGGGGCGGGGAGGGGGGGCCAAATCCCACCTCATCATACGACATTCCCAGCCATTCATTGCTCACACACCCGGGCCTAGGCTCACCTGAGCGACCACGACCTCACCAGCTTCACCCTCGAGAACTTCGAGGAGGTCCGCGTCGGCATATCGGCCTATGGCTACCACCTTTTCGGCCGCGTGAGGATCCCGGAGCTGCCAAAGGACGGGCCCTGCTACATCTTTTTCCGCTGCTTCGACACGGGCAAGGACGATGAGGCAACCTTTCACAGCTTCCACACCGAGGAGGCCGAGGACACGGAGAATGGCGGCAAGAAGTACCGCGCCATCTTCACCAAGGACGATCCCCTGGAGTGGTTCAATGAGTAACTCATTCCAAATGACCAGGTCTATCTAGTCCTTCTATTCCTTCTATTGCGCTCAATGGATAAGAAAGTTAAACACGTCCCAGTGTCTACCAATGTGAACGTGATTCTGTACCCGTTTGAGCCAAGCAATGCTTTTTATGCAGCCAAATCATGACATTGGTATCCAAGCCATGACCATCCCACTACTCCTCGTCATCATCCTGTCCCAGAAGCGCTGCGTAGTCGTCAGCCGTGGCGAACATGGGCAGCTTCTTGAGCTCGCGCTTCCTCATCCTGCCCTTGCCCTTCTTTCCTGCAGACTCTTCGTCGCTTTCCTCGACGAGATCGGCACCATTCACCCAACCGTCTGCCTCCCCTGGCATATCGCCCTCGCCGAACTCTACACCCTCTCCGCCCGAACCCAACTCCTCGTCATCGTCATCGTCATCGTCATCGTCATCGTCATCGTCATCGTCATCGTCATCCGACATGTCCTCAAGCAACGAGCCCAAATCATCATCCTCGTCGCTGCCCATGTCCAGATCGACATCATCCTCATCCTCCCCGCCGACCTCGGGCCGCGAGTTGATGAGAGCATCCCAGATCTCCTCCTCGTCAGCCTCCTCCTCATCGCCACCATCTGCGGCGACCTTCTTGGACTTCTTGCCCTTCTCCTCCTGGCCAGCCTTTCCGATCTGAGAGAAGTATGTGTGGAAGAAGACATCCTCCGCCGCGACATCCTGCTGCTTCATGTTCCAGAACGCAGCCGAGTTCACAGTGGGCTGCTGCTTGGCGCTCGACTTGCCGGGCACGACAACATGCGCCGAGCTGCCTGCTGCGAGCACCGGCTGCATGATCGAGCCACCACGCTTGCTGTCGGCCGCCTTGGGGTTCTTGTACACAAACTTGTCCAGGAAATGCATCATCGTATGGTTGGCAAGTTCTGGCTTGGGCAAGGCTTTTTGCCGCACAAGGAGGTTCGCAGCGAAGACCGAGACAGACGGGTGGAAATGTGCGAAGTAGGGCACCACCTCCCACAAGCAGCTTTTGTCAGCATTGCTATACTGTGGATCTCTCTTGCGTCCATCGTACGCGGATGTCCTCTCCTGCGTCGCGTCGGCAGTAGGGACGTGTACTTCCTGCCCATCTTCAGGAGCATCCCGATAGACTTCCTCCTCATCGGCATCCGCTTCCGGCTCATTGAGAAGTGTCTTTAGATCTGGGAATTTGTCCTCCAATTGTGCCACGAGGAACAGTACTCCACAGACAAACGAAGGTTGGTGAAGGTAGCAGATCTGCAGCATCCGCTTGACGAAGGCCTTGACACGGCGGACATCAATGTCGTTGTTCAGTGACCGATAGAGAAGGTTGAGATAATCCGCCTGCTTGGATGAGTGAATAAGTCGGGGGTCCATTAGGGACTCATACAGGGTCCTGTAGAACCGATCTGTGGCGATTTGCTTGGTGATTGATAGCTGCTGTACCAGCTTGAGCGCCTGAATGCTGGTGTTGAAGTTGGCAGAGTGTGTGATGCGGAACAGGGTATCGAGATGCTTTTCTAATGTCTCATCATCCGCAGTGCAGAAGGGCACTGCGCGATTGACGCCCGTCAGTAGAGCAGAGACCAGCTTTTCTGCCGTCTCAGTATCTGGCACATCAGCGACCTTGACAGGGGCGGTCTTAGCCTGGCCCTTCTTGGAGACAGGTTGTGTGTTGGCGCCCGTCGCTTTTTGATCCTTCTTCGTGTCAGGGGATCCGGATGAACCCAGGGCTCCCATCTTGAGCAGAGCCACGAAAAGATCAAAGTACATTCTGACCAACGTATCCGCAATCAGCGGCTCCTTGCTGCTCAGGATTGTCTGGTTGAGGGTGATAATCGCGTAGTACTTTGTCCTAATAGTCTGGCCTGGGCGGAGGAGAGCCTCCTGCTCGACGGTACTGATGACAATAGGCTTCATTCCTGGATGGATCAGAAGAAGTTGTAATAGGAGATAAGATGCCCTAGAGGCGATTTTGCGCTCCCGATCTCCAAGCTTGTTCACCAGCAAGCGCATCAGATTGGCCTCTTGCTCCGGCTTCTCTTTCAAGAGCCCGTAAATGTAGTCAAGCGACCTGTGCCTGGTGTATTCGATCTCGTCTGCAGACCAGAGTTCCAGGAGTTGGATGATTTTGAAATAGGTGTCTTTCAACCAGTCCTCGAATGCCCACATAATCAGATGCGCCTTGGTGATCTTCCCAGGTAGCGGCTTCTCGGGTTTCCAGGCGGTCACAGAGTGCTTCTGCAGGGTCCCCAGAAGCCCTGGCTGCATACGGAACAGGCGTAGGCGGCGGTCATTTGGCAAGACCACACCGTTTCCGAGGAGATCGACCAAGGCGCCGAGGGCGGCGATGGCCTGATCACGGCTCTTCTTTCCTGCCAGGTTCATCAAGTTCTCCAACGCCTTGACGTTGTGCACTGGAGACTCCTGCACTGCCAGGGTCAAGGCAGACACCTTATCCGACATGGTACCAGAAGTCATGATTGTGTGCATGAACTTTCGTGTTGATGATGCCGCCACGGATGTGTTGTAAGCAGCCGCATCAGTCTCGATCAGCGTCTTGGCATATTCGTGTAGACTGTTTATCGTTGACGAGAAATTCCGGACATCATCTTCTGACGGAGCTGGAAGGTTATCCTGGCCGATGGCATGCCAATCAGGTCTTGGCTCGAATATCTGCTGCGAGTTAGTCAAAGGGTGCTTGGATGGTTCGTCTGACCAAGATGGCGCATACTGACCAACTTACCAGCTGCGGAGCGACTTTGCTTCTCAGCAGCCGGTTCTTTTTTTTTTTGCTCTTGTTGTTGCTCGCCTTCATCTTCCCAGTCATCTGCCTCCGATTCTTCTTCTTCTTCCTCCTCGTCAGCGGCATCCTCCTCCTCCTCGTCGACTTGTTCTTGCTCGTCGTCGGTGGCGGCGTCTTCATCCCGGACCTGCTCGAAGCCAAGGCCAGCAGCGAATTTCGCCAGTTCCTTCTTCAGCGACTTGTCCATCTCTGCGGGAGCCTCCTTTGGCTTTGCCTGCTGGCCTTCCTCGACATCGGAATCGACGCCGGCGATGATGTCCAAATCATTCTCATCTCCACCCAGGGCCAGTATTTCCTCTAGAAGCTCGGCCTTCTTGTCTTTGATTGTTTTTCCCTCTTTTTTTGCGCTCTTCTTTGAAGGCTTGGCGGGCCTGCTCTTGGATTCTTTGGCCTGCCTCTTGTTTGGGGTGGCATCCTTGACGTCATTCTCGTTGCGCTTTCTCTTTGCAGGACGCTCGTCTTTCTGTTGTTGGTTCTTGGGCTTCGGTTTCGGCTTGGGGTCGGCCAGGTCTGTATCGATTTTGGCGGTCAACTTGGAGAGAGCCGCTTCATCAAACGCAGGCTTCGCCCCGTTTTGAGCCTTGGTTCTCTTCTTCCCCATTATCTTGTTGGTGTTAGATGCACCTTGCAAAGGGAGTCGGTAGCCTCGAATCTAAGTGCTTGGAAATTTTACCGTTCTCCAAAGGACCAACACGAAAACGTGGGAGCATGCACAGAAATGGTGTCGGCACAGTGGTCGCAACCTCTGCCGCAGCGGTCGAAGATTTGGGAAAATTTCTGGCCCGCCGCCAGCCCGTCCAACTTTAATGTGGGGCACACCTGCGGCTTGTGGACAAGGGTACCTAGCTTGATAATAGTCCTGGATCCTGAGATAGAAACAACTCACATTCAATTTGGCATCTTGCCCTCCTCAAAAGGATGGATCCCTCCACCACTACCTTTTCCTGTCTCTATTTCTTTACATGGCATGGACGGGGACCAAAAACTGAAAAGAATGTTTCATACCTAACTTAGGGCCCATGTTGATTTGAAGGTGGTTTCTTTACGACGATGTCACATGGCGTGAGGCTGGCGACGGCGCTACCGACCCTGACGCAGAGAAATGGGATGACATGGCAGAGATTGCGGTCACAAAGCAGAGTACCGTTGGTCCGCCTTCAGAGGCTTCATATGGATGGTAGAGTGCGGTTGTCGAATGAGTGGGCGCCGTCGGGAGGCATAGCTGCAAGTGAGAACGAAGGTATGCCTCGGGCCACCGACGTTGTCAGGTTGATGGGTCATGGCCGCCGATAATAACACCACTCAGATTCGCATTCAAAATTGATCCGTGCTGGATTTCTGCGACAGGTTGCAGCCCACCTTGTATGTGTGTGTGTAGGACGGTAGCTCACGGCGCAAATAGACCCATTCCGGCATTTTCCACCTCCTGCCTCTTGGGCTTAGAGTACATGACAAGGTTGTCAGTCTCGTTGATCGCTACATGCGCGCACTAGGTATGTGAGCACGAGCTTTCTGGGCGCACCGTTTTGCTTGACAGGACTCTGACGGGATATGTCCAGGAGCATCGCGAGTCCAGTTGTCAACAATATCATCCGAGGCCTTGTGGGAGCAGAGTGGCCGCCTAAGCAAGATCGGCTCTGAGGTGCGCTCCCGAAATTGTCTTTCTGGTTATTTAGAATGCCCTAACAAGTCTCCAGCTTTTCCGGTTCAACGATCGAAAGGAAGGGAAGTATCTGCTGGCACCAACCCACGAAGAAGAGATCACGGCTCTGGTGGCTCGCTCTGTGAAGTCATACAAAAACCTGCCCTTGAGGCTCTATCAAATCAGTAGGACCTGGGCCTTGACAATTGTTGCCTACATGTTTGCATGCCTAACTATATACCAGCACAAAAATACCGAGATGAGCTGCGCCCTCGTCAAGGCCTCCTTCGAGGCCGCGAGTTCTACATGAAGGACTTGTATACATTTGACTACTCCAATGAGGCGGCACTGGAGACATATGAAGAAGTGCGGAAGGCCTATTCGCGGATATTCATACAAGAGATGAAGCTTCCCGTTCTCGTGGCCCAGGCGAGCTCTGGTGACATGGGTGGCAACCTGAGCCATGAATACCACATCCCCACCGCGCTGGGCGAGGACCATGTCATGAGCTGCCACAGCTGTGGCTACGTTGCCAACGAGGAGCTGGCTGAGAGCCGCCCGGCCGCTGCCGTCTTAGTGGACGGTGCCTGTCATCCAAAGGCATGGCACGGGATATCCAAGGACCGCAAGACCCTCGTGCGCGTCTGGTTCAACTCTGATCAGTTCTCCGCGAAGGATGTTAGCACCCACGCTGTCAAGCAGGCCTTCCCCGACCTCGATTCTGGGGTTGAGGATCCCGCCCCCTTCTGGGCTGCCGCGATCAAGGGCTTCTCGGCCGGCCAGGACTCCCAGGTCCGTGTTGTCAACCTATTTGACGACAGACTCCCCAGAGAAATGAGGTCACAACCAACTCTCGATCAGAACGACGCCGCCGAACTGAGACGTATCCCAGTCTCCAACCACGAAGAAGGCATCCCCAACCCCTTCCGCATCAGAGAAGGCGACGCGTGCCCCCGCTGCCCCGACGGCAAGCTCAAGGTGCAGAAGGCCATCGAGCTGGGCCACACATTCCACCTCGGCACGCGGTACTCGGAGCCCCTCGGCGCCAGCGTCAGCGTACCCGCTCGGCTGCTGCCCAAGAACAACAGCAGCCATCAGGCCGGCGGAGACGGGACCACCATGGTGCCCATCCAGATGGGCTGCCACGGCATCGGCATCTCGCGCATCATCGGCGCGGTGGCGGACCACCTCGCCGATGAGAGGGGGCTCAACTGGCCGCGTGTCATCGCGCCCTACCAGGTCGTGGTTGTCTTCCATACCAAGGACACGAAGCTGGCGGGCGACGCGGCGGATGTATACGACCAGTTGGTGGCCGGCGAGCCAGAGAATCATGTCGATGCCATTATCGACGACCGTCAGGACGCCAGCTTGGGTTGGAAACTGAAAGATGCCGACCTCGTTGGGTACCCTGTCATCGTCGTGCTCGGTAGGGAGTGGAAGGCGTCTGGGCGGGTAGAAGTGCAATGTAGGAGGCTCGGCCATAAAGAGTTGGTGCCATTGGAGAGCTTGAGGTCTCATGTGGAAGGGCTCCTGTGTGAGCTCTAGGACGTTTATATGCAGCTTTTAGCCAGCCTCGGGTTGTAAAGTATATGTGTAAACTCATATCATAGATCAGCAAACCATATCTAATCCGTACCCCTGAGCAAGTCTCTGGTGACATTTGCGACTGCTGTGAACTTCATACGCTCAAGGCTTGTTCGAAGCCGCCTTGGATGCTCCAAACACGAATCAGCATCGTCGAATATTGCTTTCCTTTGGAAGCAGGCAGTATAGGGTGGCGAGTGTGGTTTCAGGGAGCACACACTGGAACAGGCTGCTGATGTATTCTACTGGATGCGGCTCAACAATGCACAGTATATCGATTCACTTCGTCTTTGCCTGGAGACATCTCTCGGAGGGATTCGCTGGCAGCCCTAATGTTGGATGGCTCAAATTTCATCTTACAAAGCAAAGCTGTTTCTGTTTCTTACATCTAGGAGAAAGTGTCAATCTAGAAGACCACTCGCAACAGTCTTGGGAGAACGCTCAATGTCGCTGAAAAAAAGAAATTTGACGGGACCACTCAATAGGTACTGGTAAAGCGTTCCCCAGTGGTTCTAGGTATCATCATTATGAATTGTTTTGCTTCATCCCTATCCTATGGCTCCATGCCAAATCAATAAGTGTGCATTTTGCGCCGCCTCAGGCCGATCCTTTTTGTCTCGCCATGCAATGCTATCACATCCTCAAGAGGACGGCTTCACCGTCCACAGCTCCCTCGACCATCCCATCTCGCGCATCTTTTTGGCGCTCGTGTGTGTTCCCTTCTTGTGGTCGGCAGATTGAATCGCCAGCGCCTTGCTGCACGATGCAAACGCCTCGACAAGCTCCTTCATGCGTCCTGTCTTCACGAACAGGGCGGCGATGTCTGAGTCATTGCCCGCGATGGTTGCCGCCAGCTCCATCGCCTCGAGCATGTTGTCGCGGGTGAGGGTGCCGCCGGCGTACTGTAGAGCGGCCACAAACGCGATGATAGTCTCTGGAAGGTACGTCTCCCGCAATTGTGTGAAATCATCATCCTTGGTATTTGTCTCCACAAGCCAGCCCTTGAGGACTGGCTTCATGCCTGTCTTTGCCGTGCGAATTGCCGTTCCGAGATTTTCGAAGTACTCCCTGTTGGGCGGGTTACTCGTCTCGGGCCTAGATTCGATCAGTACGCTGCTAACATGACATTTTCACGGGAAAGATGACTTACTCCTGAGCGAGCTGCGCCAAGGTTCCCACCGTCTCGATACCGTCGAGGGCCATGACAAAGCTCTGCAGCTCCCACATGTTCTTGATGGCCAAGGCCAGCCTTGTCTGAGTTACACCGAGATCCTCCAACTCGTCTTCTTGGACTTCCCCCAGAAGCGCATGTTCATTAGTCAGGAGATCTTGAACAAAGTCCTCGACTGAGCCGGCAATATCTCGGTTTGCCAAAACCTGGACAAAATCCTCTACTCTCACTCTCTCGTAGAAGTCGCGGGCGGCTCCCAAGTGTTTGTGCTCTGGGATAATTGTTAGAGCTGCGGGAAGAAAAGCAGGGAGTGAAAGTAGACAGAGAAGTAACGGATTGTAAACTCACTCAAGAAATACTTGTAGATCTTAACACCGAACTCGCAGGCCTCGAGTAGGTTCCCCTCGCCTGCAAACAACCACTCCATGGATCGAATCAAGTTCTCATGCACCACCTCGTTTCGCCCGTCGTCGCCTATGAAGTCGGGAACGATGCCGCGGCCGTCGAGAAGTTGTGGCACGCTATGGTTAAGAATCAGGAATTGGGTCTTGGCAGGGCCGCCTTGGGAATCCTCAAGCTGCTTGAGGAAGTGTTGTGGCTGTTCCCGAAGGAAGGTCTTGATATCCATGCCAACCCTTCGGATCTGGTTGAGTAGCGCCAGTTGCTCCTCCCGGTCTCTCACGTGGATGATGTTCAGACTCAGGGTCTCATATTGCCGGCTTTCAGAAAGTTGAGCGCAGTAGAGCGGGATCAAAAGCTCGAGCTGCGCGAGGCGCAGGAAACTGACATACGCCGCGATGGCATGCTCCCCGACAATGCGGCGGCCTGGAAAGAAGTCCTTGCCTTTCTGAGCTATGGAATCTAGGGCGTTGATCATAATGACCACATGCGTGATTACTCGCAATCCATCGTGTTCCGACATCTTGTTGTATTTCAGAATGTTGCCTTCTGAAGAGCCATACCCGTAATCTGGGATCAGGTACGACTTTCCTTCCTGGTTTGCTTCGGCGGACAAGGCAAGCCCCTGTTGATATATGTAAGAATCAAGGGTGTTGGCGATGATGGCTCCTTGGAGTGCTTTGGCCGCTGTATTGGCCTCTTTGTTGATTTGCTTGAAATGTGAATCATCCGACTCCAGTTGGCCGATCAACTTTCTGGCAATGTTTGGGCCTTCACCGAGGTACTGGACAGCGTCAAACGAGGGCAAGAACTGAGAAGATGCGAGGCCCGGACCGCACGCTTTGATCAGGTATGAATCAAATTGCGTCCGGAGAAGAGCGTTGTAGTGTGCAAAAACGTAGTCATCCCATGTCTTGCACACAGCAAGAACGCTGTCGATGTCGCCGGAGAGGATGCCATAGGTCGCTCGCTCCCAATCGTCCGTACCGCCAGATTTCACCAGAGCGTAGCACATACGCCTCCACAGGATGAAGGAGGGCAGGTCGAAATTCGGCAAGTCCTCGTCACCAAGCGTTGCTAATGGCAGTGCGGAAATTGTTGCCGCCCGCCACACTTCTGTCCTCTCCAGGCACCAGTCACGGATCTCATCCAAGGAAGTGCCCCTCCGCAGGAGATGGTAGCAGCCAACCCAGATGGCCCTCTCGAAATATTCGTCGTGTGGCTCCAGCTTCCGGCCCTGTCTCGTCATAGCATCCGGATCCAGTTGGGTGACGTAGGAAAAGTCGGACATATCTGAGCTGGGTTCGAGAACGTGGGGGATGGCGTTGACACTCTTGTGCAGCTTTATTGCCTCTCGGGTGTGTAGCCAGCCATGCGCCACGAGGTCCCCCCTGTCTGCCTTTTGCTGGAACTCGTGGACAAGCTCGTCGATATCCGGGCCGGTGCTTGCGGTGGATTGCAGCCACTCCAGAACAGCCTTACGTTCCTGAGCCACCGAGTCCGACAGGATGAACTCGTCCCAGTATTCCTTCCGTGATTGCGGAGCGTGATTGGATCTGGGTGGCTTAAGCGAAGGGTCTGGGTGTCGCAGTGGTAATAAACGGGACAAGAGCCCCCAGGTCTGTGCCTCTGATGACCATTTGGCGGCTTCGTCGACGTCGTTGACGCGTTGGGGGCCATCTGCCTCGTCCATTTCCATGTCGTTGGCATCGTCACTGGACTGGTTGGGGTCCCATCTCCGACTTCTTGCCAGCTTTTCCAGGCGTCGTCGCTCTATCAGCACAGACGCCTTTTCTTGTGTGTAGTCATTGTAGCGGGCGACAAGTTTGAGTATGCGCTCGCGTTTTTGGTCGGGTGTCGCGTGGGTCAGGCCGCAGTCGTCCAGCCATCTTCCAAACTCCTCCACCTCGGGTCCAGCTTGGATGCGGCTCTGCCGGTACGTGTCTTCGAGGCGAGCCATATCCTCATCTAACATGGCGCGGGTGGTCAGTCAAGGCCCAAAGACAAACGGGCATGGGCGCGCCGTCATGTCTGTGTTGGTCGAACAAACCTTCGTCGCTGTCGTACCCGTATATCAGACTACGACGCTTGGGGGAGAGGAAGTCCTAGCAAGCAGGCATGTGTGTGAGCGAGACGCCAAAACTTAATCGGGAGGGGGGGGGGGGGGGGTTCCACTGCTCTTGGGCCTCCATCCAAGCTTTTGATAAGCCCGTAGTATGTACCCCGTACGTACCATGGTGGAGGGTCCTAGCAGGGCGCTGATCTGATTGGTGACAGGTTGGATGGGCCCGCAGAAAGTCAATGGAGTGGCCGCGACTGCATGTGTACCGCTATCCAAGTTCCATCTAGGATGTGTCTATGGCACGAGGAAATGGAGTTGACGCGGTCGAATTTGGGAAGACGCCTGAATACCTAGGTACGTACAGCCAGCCAAAAACGCGAGTGGCAGTCGGGGATCAGAGACAAGGGTCAGTCAGCTTTGTACCCAAGTACTGGATGGAGTTTTTGGCGCGACTCTCACTCCCTTGCTCCTGGCCTTTATACTGTAACGGTCTACCAACAGAACTGACATGCATTGGACTTTGACAAGTCTAGCCTGCCCAGGTGTGTAGGATGAATTCGCATGTCCTAGATGCCCTCCTACAAACTCTTGTTTGCTGCCTTGCCTCTAGCAGGCAAATCGCTCTCGACAGCCAAGCGCTTCACCAGCATCCCGTGTCACAGGCTCCCCGCAAGAAGCCTGACTTGACAAGCAAGTGGTTTGCCAACTTGCAACATTGATCACGTGAAGAGCTCGTTCCTAGCATGTTTTGATCGTGTAATCCCCGGGAGGGTTGGCTGGATGAGTTCCCATGCAACTTAAGGACGGTGGCGATGATGCTGGCAATAGAACTTGGGTTTTAGCCTGTACCCAGGCACCTCTCACCTCGCAAGTGAAATGCAGTGATGAAAAGATCATGACCCAATGTCAAGTCATCTCGGCATTATAAAGACCAGCCTCGCTCAGGTCTCTGCTTTGCGGCTACTTAAGTACATAGGCACGGTTAATTAGTGTCCAGGCCATCTTTGAACCTACTCAGGGCCAACCTCCTACAAGACCTATCTCTTCTAAGATATCCTCCTTTAGATGACATCTTGTAGGACGTTGTTCTATAATGATCTATAAAGAGGAAGGTGAGCAATTAGATGTGTTTAATTCTGGTGTAAAGATGGGCACATTGTTACAGTGATTATGCCGGGCCGAAGGAGTAGTGGGGCACGGCAGCCAATCACATCAACAAGCCGCCCAGGGAGCCCGTGCAACCGGTGCTCCACCCAGCGAGGGCCAAGGCTGCTCATAGATAAAAAGGCTGCTGGCTTGGACCGCGCCTCCGGCAGACTTTTCTGTTTTCTCTTCCATCAATGTCTTATAAAATTTGGCAACCAGTATTAGAGTCACGAGGCTTGAGATATTTGAGCTTGGGTCTACGGGCCCCTTTGCGCGCTAATGGTTGCCTAGATTAATTTCGCTATCCTTCCAAGCTGCCCGACCTCAAAATTCAATTTGGGCATACGTTTGATCGATCAGTGATACATGTTGTCTTGAAGAACCCCCAAGTAGACCAGCCCCCACGGCTCCTCACAGATAGCGAGCTGTTCCACGGCTCGAGAGTTCATTGGGACTTGGACTCTTTCTTCTTCCTCATCTTGAGCTTCAGCTTCAACAGGTCCGGTTTGGGGCAGCTGGCGGCGCTGGCCCCCTCCCCGTTGCGATCATAAAAGGCCTGGCAACAGTCGTAGAGCGCGTCGATGACGCCTTGGCACCTGTCCTCCTTGTACGTGTTCCTCTTGAGGCAGTCTGCCACGAGTCTTAGCCGGATGCTGTGTCGACGCCGAGATGGCCTATGCCCTCACCTTGAATTGCACACTAAGACAAACGTCAGCCGCTCTGTCTTTCAACAGTAACGATACGGGTGCTCGGAGATGACAAACTGCTCGGGGATGGCATGGAGGCTTCGCCTGCAAATCTTCTTCCAGTCCCTGCAGACAGCACCATCATTAGTCACATGGCAGTAGAACAAGACGGATGCACGGTGCTTCCTCACCATGGTCACTTTTGGATCTTTGGGTTCGGATGAGCTCGGTCGGCAATGAAAACCCTGCTGAGAATGGGTTGGGTGAGCTGGGAACTGAATTTGGCCTGTGTCTTATTATTTTGTCCACAGTAGATTATCGGGCCCTGGTTGCTGCTGCATCCTGGATGATGTCAACTCAAACGGGAGTGGAAATCTCGGGCTCCCAGCTTGCACTCCAAGGCTGGCTGCAGACAAGGATTTGTCAAGATACGGACAGTCTGCACTGCACTGCACCTTAACGCCGTCTTTCTCCGGATTTATTCACATCTTCCAATTTCCCACAGTTTGATTGAAAAATCATGTTTATCCAAACACTGCTGCCTAACCCAATCATCTAGTCCGGCCTTTAAGTGAATCAACGCTGGTCAGGCCAGGAGTCTATGTGGTGGCCTGTGCGTGCAAGCTGGATTGCCCCTCAGACGAGAGAGCCCCACTTTTCCCCCAAGGCGGCTCTTCCACAGCCTTTTATCATTGTCGCTCTTCACAAACCACGACACCACTCAGAACATCGTGACCACGGCACACCCGCCCTCAACGACAGCAAGCCCGACCCCAAAGTGCTCAGCCTAGACCCCCCAAAGCTACCACCTGGTAAGTTGATTTTCAGAAACATGGCGAAGCCTTCCTCCCACTCGCATCAACCATCCTGCCCACCACCACAACAGCTTGAATTACGAAAACAAAGCACCATTGAACACCTTCAAAGCCGTCAAAATGAACGAGTGGATGCCCTTTGTGCCCATGGATGCTAAGATGGTGGCAGGTTTTCTTTTCAACATCGCCTCTATCAGCCTCTTCATCTTCGTCTTCATTCGGGTCGTGAACCTCCTCATCATCGCCACCCTCGCCCTCTCCAACGCCTACAATCATGTCATCCGAGCAGCACGAGAACGGCTCACCGGCGGAGCGCCAGGAGGCGCCGGCCCAAACAGAGCACCTTAATATCAAGGTCACCGATAACAACAACGAGGTCTTCTTCAAGATAAAGAAGTCGACCAAACTGGAGAAGCTGATGGGCGCCTTTTGCGAGCGCCAAGGCAAGACCGTCAGCTCTGTGCGTTTCCTTTTCGAGGGCCAACGAGTCCAGCCAAACGATACCCCCGACACGGTAAGCTTCCATCCCCTTCTCCGTCGCTCAGCCTGCTGCTGCTGCTGCTGTCTCGAGCTTCGCGACGAGGCATCGCGCCATATCGCGAGTCGTCGCGTTTTGGCTACCATACCAGTTTTGCTAACATCCATTCTAGCTCGAGATGCAAGATGGCGACACTCTAGAGGTTCACCAGGAGCAAGTTGGCGGCAGCGGACGTCTATAGGGCTTCTTTGGAATGGATACCACGGGGTGGGGCGATCACTGTCTTGCACTCCTCGGTTTCGGACGTCACCTACCTGCCCAGCTTTGCGTTTCTTTCAGCCCCCCTCGTTTTGCGCTTGGTCTGATTCTCTCGATATTCCGCAGAGGAAATTTTCTCGTTCAAGGAGTTTGACAGGGAAAAAGGATAATGATGTTTTTTCTGTTTTTATGAAGGGGGGGGGGGGCAGCAATACATCATCTGGTTTTCTTTCTCTCTGTGCGCGCCAAATCGGCGAACATGGCCTGCCTAATCTTGAGAGGCGGCCAGGGGGAGATGTCTATGGGCGAGGACAAATCATCCAATAAATGAAACATGCCCATTACAACTGATGATGCAGTCTTGCGCCTTGCTTTCCACCTATCTACGCTGTGCTCGTGAACTTGACGGTGATGGCCACCCACATTGGGCGGTTTTACACTGACCATGCTGACAGATTAGGCTCCAGCCGTCCTCCAGTCCACACGGACGACGGGCTTTGTTGCCCTTAAACGCCCAATCAAACGAGGCTGCAGCCTGAACATTCAGGTCACTGACATTCCGCCGGGCAATGACAAACCGAATCCTCCATGCACGCCGGTGATACGGCGTTACAATCTTCACGAGCTGTCATACGGCAACGTTACGGACCCCTACAGCCTCTAGGAATCAATCCATCATGAACCTAAGGACTCGATACACTGGCTTAATTATAAACCCAACGATCTACCTCTTGATAGTTGTAGTTGGTTGACAAAGTCTGTGAATAGAAACACGGAGAGAAATGTGGAGAATCCTGTCGTGGCTGGGTCAAGATCAGGGCCAAACGACCGCTGTTGCTTTCCGAGACGCAAGCATTGGCAGCTTCAAAGGCACCAGTGCGATGTATTGCATGCAAGTCACGGGTGCATGAGAGCTTCTGAGGTGAGAAAAGCAATATGTTCTTTCGAATTAAGTCTCCAGCTGGCTCGCTCTAGCCAGATAAAATGCAGTATGCACGCAAACCGTTGCTCGAAGCCCAAAGCTTTGTGCAGTGTGTCCGGACAACTGACGCATGCCAGAGCCCGTCAAATTAAACCGAAAGCAAGCAGGCAAGCATTTTGGTTTCGTTTCCCCTGGAAGAGAAAAAGCAGACCGAACTCCAAACTGATCCAAAAGCAATGCAATTAAAGTCCACAGACCACATCGCGCATAAACCTTCGTAAGCATGGTCCTACCATGCCATCCTCCCTTGAAGAAGAGTTGGCAGGTAGATCCCACTTACCTTGTCGTCACCCTCCATCAGACCAACTCATGCAAAGGACCTCTGCCACCGTAAATCAGATGAATGGACGTCCAGGCTCCTAGCCCTTGAGCTCCCTCTGACGGCACTTGGTACACAGCACCAGCATCATGTCGTTCCCGATGACCTTGGGAAAGATTTGTCCATCGTCGAAGCCGTTCTGGCATGTGGCACAACGGAAACATTCGTCGTGCCACTCCCCACCCAAAGCCCGGATGTATTGCCCAATGACAGCCTTGCTGCATTTCCTGCACTTGGGAGCCCGCCGCTCGGTGCGCTTTGTCTGACAGTTGATGCACCATGCGTAGCCATCCTTCTCGATATGCGTCATCCCTTGTTCGAACGGGTCGCCACACTCGGCACAGAAGAAGTGCCCATAGTGCCAATGCTCTCCGAGTGCAACGATGTGCTCGCCAAGGATTGGAGTTGTACAGTGCTTGCATCGGGGAGCGAAGAGCTCGTGCCAGTCGAGATGACAATAGAATCGAAGGCGCTCATCACCGTCCTCGGCCATTGTCTCTCCAGGCTTCTCCTCTAGGGCCTCCCCTGCGGCGCGACGGCGGATGCGATCCAGTCGAGCAGCACGGCTAGCGTCGGGCTCAGGACTGATTTCAAGCGCCTCCAGCGAGGTGCCACAGGAATAGCAAGTGAAGCATTGTGGGTGGAATCGCTCACTGGTACCGGCGAGGGCAACGAAGCGACCCTCGATGGGGTGATTGCACTCATGACAGCGGGCTGTGGCCCGATGGCCAGCCTGGCTTCCAGGGGATGGGGACCAGTGACTTTGCGGTCTTCCACCAGGGCGGACTCGTGGGGCGTTCTTTTGTGGGGTCGGGAGTGGGCGGCTGGTGGGTTTGCTGGTGGGCTTGTTGGTGGGGTCGTCAGGGGTTATTATGATCGGTACGCTGGCGTTGTTGTCGTCACCGTTGCCATCACCAGGAAGCACAATAGAAGGGACTGCCGGGCTTCCGCCATTGACAGCGATGCTTGGGATTGACGGCTTGGCATCGTTTACGGCAATGCTGGGGATCGAGGGACTTGGCTTCGCCCGGGACCCGTCTACCTGGATAGAGGGTAAGGGGCGACCGCGCGGCTTCGGGGACGCCGGCGGCTCGCGAGTCTCCGCAACAGCGATAGAAGGGATCGGCGGGGTTTCTGGGAGGCGGCGGTGGTCTTGTCGGGCCTGGAAGGCCCCGAGCGGACGACCTTTTGTGGTGTCTGGCTTCTCATCAGTTGCCTCGTCCGGAGCCTTCCAGTTTTTGTCAAAGCTTACGATGGGTCGTCCCAGACGGTCGCTCACAGCAGTTGGGGTGGGGAGTTTGGGACTGCGATCCTTCAGCCTCATAGAGGTCGCCTGACGAATGTCCTCACTTCTGAGCTCCATACCATGCTTCTTTGGCACATCTTCACGAACGGGGCTCTGAGCCGGCGAGTTCGAAGTGTACTGCGGATCCCGAGACTGCGACGGTGGGTTGCGGTGGATCTCGAACTTGTGCAGCTTGGGGGCGGGTTGTGCTTGGGAGTCAGAGGATGATGGTCTCTCGGGGGCGAACGAGACGCGGTTGAGAGGGCCCTTGGGCTTTGTCCGTAGGGCCTCAGCAGCGGCAGGCTCGTTCTTGGTCGGCGATGATGCCCTTGTGCTTGAAGCACCCTCGGGCTCTTCCCAGATCTGGTCACCCGAGAAAGGCCTGCCGCCACTGCCACTCCGCTTCGTACTGCTGCGCCTTCGTTGAGCGAGGGAGCTGCGTGAGGTGCTGGACAAACCCGAGTACGGCTTAGACACCTTGGGTGGCGATGCAGACCGTGACTGCGCAGGTGGGCTGGGGCTCTTCCGGGGACCACTCATAGACGCATTGGACAGGCGACTGCGGGACGAGCCAAGGCCGTCACTGGAGCTAGAACTGCCTGACATGGATCGTGTCGGATGGTTTCGCGCAAGGCCGCTCGGTTCGATTTCCTCGCCGTACATCCCAGCACTTGCCGTGCGAGCGTGGGCATAGCTGTTCCTGCGCATGTGCGGCTTGTATCGGTATGGCGTTCCGGGCTCTGGGGGTTTGACACCGTGCTGGTGTTGCCATACGAGTTCGGCAGCTTCGTCCAAGGCAGCCTCGTAAAGTCGGCCGTCGTCCGAGGAAGGCGAGGAAGGCGAGGTAGGCGAGGTTGGAGGAGGACTGTCCCTAACATCCTTGTCTTCCATAGCCTGTCTGAGCGACACAGCCTCCTCTTTCTCCATCCATCTCTGGCCCCTCTCGATATAAGTGGAACTGGGAACGACTTGACCAGGCTTCAGAGGAGCCACTGGCTTGTCAGGATAGTAATCACGGCCCTGTCCGCTCATGGTGGAGTATCTGGATCCCACGCTGGGGGCAAGGCTGGGCCTGGAAGAGAAGTCCCGGTGGTCCATCTTGGGAGGCGAATAGGACTGAGAAAGAGCCGGAGATGGCTCAGACAGCGGGGGTGGTGATCCAGTAGAAGACCGAGCAGTCGAGCCAAAAGATGAACGAGCAGCTGTACCCAGTGAAGGGTGGCCGTCAATCGAATGGCGAAGAGAGTCGGCCCGGCTCGATCCTGGGGGTTGTGGCCTCGCACCACCGGGCCTCTGGACACGATTGTTGCGAAGATCTCTGAGGTACGCAGCTGCAGAAGTTGCAGGGTATTGGTTAGCAAAGCACTGAGACGACAGGAAAAGCAGTGGGGACGTAGTGCAGCTGGTGGTGGTGAGACAAACCGAACTGCTCATTGTTCATGTGGCTGCCCTGGGCGGAAACCGTCTTCTTGTCGGGAGAAGACGGCCCCGATTCCTTGGGTCTGCCACGGTCGAACATGACTCCAGAGATCTTGCACAATCAGGCCGATTAGACCGGAAGGTGGTGAGTCGGTTTGAGAAATTTGTGTCCCGTTGCAAATGCAATGAGAACGGTTGCAGAGAGAGGAAGAGCCAAGATGGCCCGGGGGGCCGAGAGGTTAAGACCCGTTTATAAAATTGCACAGACTGCTCTTTTGGGGGGTGGTCCGTCCGGTGAGCCGGTGAGCTGAGGCCGGGGGAGCAGGCAGCTGGGTGGGCGACAAGAAGTGGAGATTGTTCGACAGTGGGAATTGAACCTCCGTGAGTCGCGTGTTGAGTTTTGGGTTCCGGGCGCCGGGGGCTGGGGGCTGGTAGGATGACAGTACCGAATTCAGCAATAAGCCGCGACAGTCAAGAGACAGGAGACGGAGATTGTCAGGCAGGGCAGGATGCAGGAGCACTTTTGTGTGGTAGTGATTATAATGATGACCAGATTGTGTGGATGGCTTGCTTGTTTGGTAAACGAGGGGAGGAGGCCTTGGGCTTGGAGATGGACAAGGAGAGGCGCATGAAGTGGTAATAAGCCCTGTAAGTAGACTAAGTATTGGTGGTTGTACCGGGTGATAGGCAACGAGTGTTTATTATTACGGGCTAACAGAGCAGAAGTTTAAGCAGACCAAGCAGTCAGGCAGTGTCGGGCAGACGCAGCCACCAACGCTGGGGTTGCTAGGCAGAAACAGAGAGATCTGGCAGCCATGCATGAAAGATGGAGTGTCGCCACCTTATTATATGCGAGCTGTGCTGTGCTTTGCTGCCCGTATGGCGATGGTGAGTCTGGTCTGCTTGTTTACTTACCTAGGTAAGTACTCGAGCTCGAGTGCTGCTACAACTCGTTGCTGCAGCACCGCTTGTCGCTCCCAGTCAGCACTCCCAGTCAGCACGCTACTGCGCCCGCCAGGCGGGTGAGGATCTGCAGGCCTGCAGCACATGCTATACCAAGATGCGACCTTGTCCGTCTCTCTGCACCGGCCATCTCGAGTGTACCCACAAGGTAGCGAGTGTGACGCACCCGCACGCTACAGCCCTGCAAAGGTCCACGAGAGCTTGAGCTTGAGCTTCCGCTTCCACTGTGATCTAACTCTGAGTATGTAATTACTAACACCGAGACACTAGATAACTAAGTAGGTAACTGCTTTAATCTCTAATACATCTCTAATATATATACGGAGTGTTGAAAGACGGTCTTTATTTGAGCGTGTAATAAATTATTATTTCTTAGTAAAACTTTACTAGTAGCGCTAATTATTCTTGTAATATATTAATATTACACGTAAATAATATATATATATATTAACTATTTATATTCTTTAAGTTCCTCTACTAAGCTAG
>MAVT02000052.1:12103-67701 GCA_001702395.2 Diaporthe helianthi | reverse complement strand
CCCCAAACCCTCCTCCAGTCACGAAAGGATGAGACGGGATGGCTCAGCTGCTGCAGTCCTGGGAGCGAAACGGTTGATTCTTGGCTCCTTAATGCGGATAAGCGGTGGAATCTTTGCTCCACAGAGTCCACACTAGGAAACCGCCTTCCCGGGCCTGGTAATGTCGTGGGTAGCGCGCGATAAGACGACTTGCATACAGGCTAAGTACCATGTGACCTGACGTCCTGTGGGTAGGTGACACTGACACGATCGAGCACGTTTGGAGACAGTCATAGGTCGGACCAACAACGGTAGGGACAGAAACGGTACCTACCTACCTAGGTACCCAGGTACTTGGCTGTGGACTGTACCGAGGGTGAAGGAGAGGGCGGCAGGGAGGTTCCTTCCCTTCCCCTGGATTTGCACTCGATCCAAGTCCATTCCCTGACGGGCGTGGAGCTGCTGTGTACCTTTACAAGGTACCTTGGACTCAGAGTGCTCATTCCGACACCATGGAACTGGGCTTGTCAGTTGGGCAGGAAAAGGAAGGAGCGGACCCACCACAAATCACGACAACAACATCTGAATGGCTGGACTTTGGCAAGGGTGTGTGGCAGGGACAAGGGGGGTCCACAACGTCTGGCTGGACTCCCAGTGTTAAAAGGCCTGGCAGCGTAGCATTCAAGGATTCATTCGCCGGATAACTGAGGAGAAACTTGTCATTCTGAAAGCCCCCTCCCCCAGACTGTCCCTGCCGTCAAGACACTTACTTCATCAAGGCAGAACGCGAGACGGCTCTCTTCATCTTCCTATTCTTGAGCTCGGAGCAGGCTTGGATACTGTACTGATGCTGCTGAAGTGCCCACGGAATCCACCTTGACCCTCCTGCTACACAAATGATGGCGCTTCGGGGAACTCGTCGCAATCCCGGGGGTGGGGGGTGCAAACCTGGAAAGGAAAGGCCCACAGCGATGGATATCGCTGCCGTTCATAGCAACGCAACACAGCCAACTGACTGTTGGTTGTTGCTATTTATGATAGACGCGCGTCAAATCTTCTTTCCCTCTGGGTAAGAGCCAAAAAAGAAGGGCCGCATTTGACTTTTAGTCAGCAGTCTTCAGGTGCAAACTCGCCTTCGCCTTCGCCGTCACCGACACCGTCACCCCGACTGTCCCTTCGCCTGGCCCCGCCCAAGGCCTCGGGTTTCGGACAAAGGCAGAGAGAGGGATGGATTCCCAGCAGGGTGGTCTTCCATGGTCTCCCATGTTTTCAAGATCTGGCACAAAAGATTTCTTTATACAAAGTGGAGTCCGGTCCAGATCTCAAGCCAGCCCATGTCCAGGACTCGTTGCTCCTTTCGAGACGCCCAAGCTCTCAATCTCGAGAGTCCTCAGCACCGAGGGACCTCGGGTGCTTCATCGGTTGAGGCCATGCATCCATCGCCATGTCCAACCCTTCCTGCACCTGCCTGCCTGCCTTGTCATTGCCGTGGACCAGGAAACATGCCTCACTACCTCACCAGCCTGCCTCTGAGCAACTCTGGGTGTCCGCTGCCAGAGGCTGTCAACATCCGACCGGGTGGGCTGGTGGGCTACGTCAGGGTTGCCCTGTTCTGCCTATTATGTACAACCAACTGTCAAGTCGCTATCGACACAGTACGGCATATCGCCGCCAGGATATGAATAGACATCCTCCGAGCGGAATGCCGCACCGGGCATTCCCTGACCTCGGGATTTGCACCCAGCAATCTAACATTGAATCCAACAACGTGGTGATCGCATTGTTCAATCTTGTTTGTTTTCATTCATTCCCCTGTGACTGTCGGTAAGTCCACAAGCGTCAGACGCTACCAGCGCGGCTGTATCCCCTCATGCCCCCATGCCCCCTCCCCCAAGCTTCACGCCCTCGGACGAATTTAGCCCCAGGGCACTCACTACAGTGTAAGGAGCTCCCAGCACGCTTCACCTTCTTCTCCATCGCGGCCCTGAGCCTGTATGTTACGGACCACACTTCAGGAGCTCTCCCCTTGTCCAATTTCTTGTCACAGGCCCCCGGCGCCCACTTCTCCTTTCAACCAGAACTTGGTCCCACGACGATCTTCTCGGCTCAACGGTCGTTCGTCGCAAGAAATAATCTGCCCTGCCTGCCTACCTGCCTACCTGCCTGATTTGATGCCTGTGGCGACGGCCTCAGGGCCTCGGGTACACAGTGTTGCAAATGCAATGCGACTTTGGCGATCCCTGCAGGCAACCCCGTCCAACCGGATCCGAACGTCCAGAAGCCATCGGCTTTGGAGCGTACAGTGTGGGTCACATAGGTGGGAGGCGCCTGCGGCAATGTGCATTGTGCAGCCATGATCTTCGGTTTTCCTTACTGTGTACACGAGCGGCAGAAGCAGAACCACTCAACCAGTCAACATGACACTCAACGGCTCGCCCCCAATTGCCCGTCCGTGTCTTGCATGCATGCGATGCCAGGGCTGCTCGCAAAGCCTAGTCCGCACGACTGACTCTTCCAGACACTCAAGTAATACAACGCACGAGTTGCCAATCCGAGCGAGCATCATCGTGCCAGCCTCGAGCCGTGATTGGACAGTCCGCACTGCTGTGTACCCCTGCGGGCTGCTCACCGAAGTCAATGGTCAACGGCCGGGTATGCAGACAGCTCTTGCCGTAACCGTGAGCAACACCGTGCATCGGCAGCTCGAAATGCGTGGCCTGGTGGCTTGGGCCTGGGTGGGCCTGCTTGGGTGGAAGTCACCCTCGGCTGCCTCGAAGCCAACCAAGAAGGGTGACCCGCCATCTCAGTCACAATGTCAAACACCTTTGACGAACCTACCGTGGTTGTCAACTCAGATTTCCAATACACCTGCCAGTTTCGCACTCGCACTGGTGGTCTCAATGCGGCAATCCAGCTGATACGCCTACCAAGCTTTGTTTCAACTGGGCGAATGTGATGGACTTGGCCCAGGGCAGCTGGGCAGTTGTCCCCAAGGATATGCACGCACGGGTCTTTTTATAGCGAACCTACGCGCCCGTTTCAGCATAGGTGTGTGCGACTTGCATGCCCGAGAGCTTGGGTCTGTCTTGATGTGGGAGGTGGAGGTGGCGGTGGTGGTGGTGGTGGGGATACGTCAGAAAACCCTCACCAACACCTGCTCCTGGGGCCGCATACACTACACCCAGGCCGACGACACCACCACACAGCCACCACGAGGCAGTGGGGGCGAGATGCTGTTGGTTGTTCGATGTGGTTGATCCTGTTGCAAGAGGGATACTGTCACGCCAACTATGGTTCAGATTTTGGGCTCGAGACAGTGCGACTCGATACGCGCGGTATGCATCAACGCCTGCTACTTGTGCAAACAAGTGTCACACAGTGGACAAACACACGATATGGAACTTGGCCTCTTTTCCCGGGTCGACCGGGTGGCACTGGCAACGTTCAAGTCGTCCGTGCTTTCTCCCTGGCCAGCTGCGTCAAGTGGCGCCAATCAAAGTCACGACTGTGTGATGGTGAAATGCATGTCCTTGCTACCTTTGAGCCTACACATGTCACGGGTGCCCGGCGGCGCGTAGGATGACATCTGGAAGCCGAACAGAGACTGCCTTCTTCGAGCGAAGTGGGAAGACCTGGCAGTATTCAGTGGCGAGAGCCCGAATTTCCTTGGGCGATGCGCCTGGGTCTTTTTTCTTGACAGGATTGAATCCAAAGTTTCCCACATGTCCATAAATCCCGGCCCATCCACCAGGCATACTGCCTGAAGCTGATGCCGATTTCAGCTCAAACGCCGAGTTAACTTCGTCATTCCCGAGAGCGGATCTTAACTCGAGGCGAGTTGCTGCGGGAGCACCCTAAGCTCTTGCCGAGTCGATCTGACAACCAGATTTTGTACATAGGCTGGTACAAATTTGCGCCCTGGCAGGGTAGGGTGATGGTGATGTATCGGGCAAGCCGACGGGGGCCAACACGAGCGAGACAAAAGACCAAGACGCAAGTGACGCCTCTGTGCTGCTTCACCCCAATCCCGGTCGATGGAGGCTGCAATTTACGGATACTAGTATTCCCTCGGTTTTCCCTGCCCACAGGTACATATGTAGGAAAGTGTGTATGTGGGGGTTGAGGCAAGGCAGAGAAAGATGTGGCACATAGCTGAAGATGCTCGCTCAGTATTCGCAGCGGTGGGCCCCGTTATTCCCGAGAAGCCCTTGAAACCTTGCCCAGGTCGTATCCGAGCGGAAAGTGTGACAGGGATTGAAGGTAATATGGTTTTATTTCTCTTCACCGGCCATATCATTCCGCTCGAGACTGTGAAGGCAACTTATTAATACACTGCTTAGCCAAGGCAATTCAGGATGCTGTCGCCCGGCCGACGACGGCACACGGTCCGGCCATCGGGAAAAGCCTGTGCAGTGCTTGTAAATGAGGCTACCATGGCACATACTTGGGTACTTACGTAGGTACGTATGTACTCGGTACGAACAGTCGCTCATGCTATTAGAGAAAGGCCCTGGGGCTAAGAGTGTCGAAAGACAAGTAAACGAACTCTGCGAGGGTTTATGCCATGCGGCCACATGCACGGTGTCTATCTAACCATATGCCTAGGTAGCCCTCGTCTAAGACGAAATTCTACAAGACGTCGTCATTCTCCTCTACCACGACCCCCTTGGGGTGGCTACAGAACAATTTCCAATAAAACTGAGAGGTATATAGGCAAGCCACAGGGGCTCTAGTACGACAAACCTTTTTGAGCTGAGGCGATTTTATGGTAATAGTGTACGTGACATGCTTGCATACTCCAATTTTCACCCCGGCTTTGAATTCCTAGGATCTGGCGTGGAGCATCAGAAATGCCGAGCTATGTGCGCGGACTAACTATATATTACAGTTATGCCCATCGCACCTCGCCTCCATGGCGAGGACGCTTTGGATAGCAGGGACGTCCGAGTGCCCTGTCAAGGAGAAGGGTCAGACAGGGGAAGCAGACAACATTAGAAGTCCTACTTAGCTCTCGTCAATGGAGATTATTGCGCACTTGACGCGGACCGAGACTCAAGACTGGCCCAGGGGTCAAGTCGGCCTCATGCTGACACTGATCCAGAAAGTATAAGGAACTCGTTGTTATGGGGGAGAAACTGGGCCATAGGGGACCCTATGACTAGATAGTCTGTGAAAGGCGCAAGGATGTCTGGGTACTGAGGTTATCCCCAAGACATCGCTGGGGCTGAGGGGCTGAGGGGCTGAGTTGCAGTGGGCTTCCCTTCAATGTTTGTGAAACTAACCTTGGAATCTAGAACATCACAGACACGTGCTGGAGGGTCTGGAAGGAAGACACAGACAACAGCGGTCAGGGCATTGGCGTCAGGCTTGTGCAACGCTGTTGTCAAGGGCCAAATTGATGCAGGCGAGGCGAGGCGAGGCGAGGCGTGAGCACGTTTTGGTAGCTGTGTAGGCGCGGGTACACGGCTTTATCTCGGCAAGATTGATTCAAAAAGGTTTGCCAGGGAATACTTTCGACGACGTACACAGACACTGACACTGGCGGTAGGGGGACGAATCCTGATCTTTGTCGCCCGGGCGTCGTCCATGGGGGCCTTGACTGGAGAGAGCTCGACTCTGACAAGCTAGGGTTCTAAGTTTGTGGACTTGGGCGTTGCGTTTGTTGTGCCGAAAGTCCAGAGAGGACAGTGCTGGGAAAGGATCACTTATCTCCAGAACGTCAGTCAAAGAGCTTGCTATGTGGCGAGAATTACCCTTGTCTTCCCGATACTCAACAATTCTAGGATAGGGATTATCATAGTAGATTGGCCTCTGGGACACTGTTAATGTTGAGTGAACTATGGTCGGACGCTGTTCCACAAAGAGAAAAGAGTTCCACGGATACTGTACGAGACTTCGAGACTCCGAGTCGGGGATCATATCATCATTTGCCTGTATAACTTATATACCTCACAAGGTGATGTGAAGACGACGACCATGAAACCGGAGTCGCGTCCAAAAATAAAAGAAATCTCCCGGTTCTTGCTGCAAGCAGTAGCAACCATCAACCAGAGTCTCAGCACCAATCCCCACCCTTGATCCCAACAATGACATTCCACCCACCATCATCAAAAGCCTGTCCCAGAACCACGTGACCCGTCGATGGCCTCCAGACACACCTGTCCTGCTCCGTAATGGCCTGCGCGAGGTCGGCGACGGCAGAGAGGTTCACCTGCACGTCCTCGTCCTCGCTGTCGTTGCACACGTAGATGGCAGCGCTGTACTCGCACGCCACGCGCGAGCAGCAGCCCCCTCCGGCCTGGTGGCAGATCCAGCGGTCCTGTGGGTCGTGGGCCCGTAGGTAGTCGATGCCCTCGTTGATGGTGCCCAGGTTGGCGTGTTTGTAGAAGGTGATGTCGCGGCAGAGGATGTGGTCCTATAGAGGTGATTTTGGTTAGTGTGTTGATGCCAAAATAATGATGTTGCGGGACTCGTTTGGTGAAGGGATACTTGGGGCTCCATCGACGACGTACGAGGTTGCGATCGGTGAGATTGCTTGTCAGTGTTGTCACGCTGCTGGCGCCGAGGCCCAGGTGGGCGACGAGTAGGAATATCAGCATGAAGATGCCCATTGTGAGGATATATCTTTCGTCTCTTGCGATGTCTTGGTCGAAATCGCCGTGGGCATGAGTGGGATCTTGAAGTAGGTTGGTTCCAATGCAGCAAGTGAATCGAGACGTTGGTCCAGCCAGTCCCCCAGTCTTAACTAACCTATTGCCCATCAACCACACCGCGCTTCTCCAGCGGAGCAGTCACACAACGGCCTTGGAAAGTCTAGGAAGTGTACAAATCGCTTCATCATGATCAACACTTCTTCATCTCATATTGCATCAAGGTTAGCGGGCCTGGCGCAGCACCCTAATCTAAGACATTTGCGGCCCCCAAACGACCAAGCTTCCCTTATGCGCATGCCCCCCACGACCCCTATCTCGAGGTCCCTGAAACGTACACTGAATTTCACGACCTATTACTGCTTGAATGAAACCTGCGACGACAAAGCTGTGTGTATTCCTCCATCTTGAAAGCTCCCGCATCAGAGAGAGGGCTCATCCTCAAATACCTGAACTACCAGACGCTCCCGAGTGTTGTTCAAAAATAAAGGACGTGTGCCCACCAGCACAATCACGTCAGATGAATGTAAGATACAGTTCCAATAGAAGAGAGATTAACGAAGGGGGTATATGGGTAGTGTAAGTAGTAGAAAAAGGGGGGGGGGTATCCGGGATGAGGTCTCAGTTGGACCCATGTGAAGAAAGGTTGAAAAGGAGAAGTTTGCCCAAAGACCAGTCATCAAACATTATATTTTCGCCTCATCATCTTGCGCCGCCGCCTACGCACTTTGCGGTGAGTCCGTCGGTGAGACCTCTCCGTTTCCGATGAAAGGGAACGCTCTCCGGCTCCCGATGCTCTCCCCCTTGGAGAGACCAAGCTTTTCTAGCCCAGCCACTGCGCTGTCCTCCCCGTTGCCATTCCCATTATAGATACCAAGACCGCCGCCATCTGCACTCTTGTTGGGGTCTGGCGAAGCGTCGTCACAGGCCTCCATCTTTTCGTCCAAGTTCATCAACGCAGGCGGCCTGTGACGCATCTGGCGTGCCTTTGTGAGAGAGATGGTCTTTTGCTGGTAACTCGTGACAATCGGCTGGTTATCATCCCTGTCGATGGTCGCCTTCATAAGAGCTGCCATCCAAAGCCGGCCTTGCTTGATGTTTGGCACCGCGAAGTAGTGGACGGTGGGTTTCGTGAAATTGACAGCACGTGAGAGTCCGGCCCTGGGTGGGACCAGTTTAAAAATGAATATCGAATCGGACGCTGCCGTTGGATCCGCGTCAGCTTCTGTGGCGGCTGTTGTGCGCACGTTGCTGTTGACGGGCACCGCGGGCGAGTTCGATGCTCCGGTGAGCGTCGCATGAAGCCCCGTCAGCCTCTCGTTGTCAGCTGGCAGGACCCTGTGGAAGGATATATCGATAAGGCCCTTCTCCTGCTCATCATCCTCTGAGTAGTAGTATGCGAGACGCCGACCCTTGAGAACGAACAATCTCGGCTTCCATGTTGTCATGAGGCCGTTGCTCTTTTTCTTCATCCAGCCGCTGTAATCTGCATCCACCATCGCTTCGCGCGGGCTAACCTTCAGCAATCCACGCGTGTATGCACTGGTCTCTTTCTTCCCCTTCTTCTTGTTACCGCGGCTGCCTACTGAGGTCATAGTTCCGGGACTCTTCGAAACGTCAGGGGAGTCTAGCTCGAGGCTCGGCCCCACCGAAGGCGTACTGGACCCTGTCCTAGAGGGAGACTGCATTGGTGAGTCCCTGAGCGGCGAGTCGAGAGCTGGTGCAATTTTGGCGCGTTCCTGGCCGGTCACCGCGTCCGATATGGCTCTCACCCCGGGTGCCTTCGCTGGTTTCTGCATGAGATCGTTGGCCAGGGCCTGGCGGTGAGCTGGAGATACAGGCAGAGAAGGCGAGGGGCGTAGGTTGTCAGCAGACGCGGTATCAAGTTTTGTCACTGTCGGAGGGCTGTCTTTAGCTGGCACCACAGGCCGCAAAGACTCGGTCGTGTTTGTCGAAAGGGTTCTCCTATGGCTCCCATTCGCAGCCGGCGCCGGCGCGCCGTAGTACTTCTGAGCCGCAGCCGACAGTGGCTCACCCCGTATCGAGCCGATGCTACCAAACCTGGAGTGGCGGGCCATGGTCGTCGCGCTTCTGACCCTCTGCTCGTCGGTGTAACTGGTATTGCGTGAATGCGAAGCAGTGCTGTCGCGCTTCTTAAGCACGTTTCGATTCCTGTTGCTGCCTTCTGCACTCGAGAAGTAGCCGCGGTCGAGGTCAACAGCAGAATCCTGCAACTCATTCTCGGGGGAGAGGAAATTAGAGCCAGAGATAGGCCTGGTGGCCGCAGCGCCTCCCAGTGTCCAGTTCCGGTCAAACGACGGCTGTTTCTTGTGGGTCGGGTCCTGCAAGGGGAAAGTCCCGCTGGACATCAATTTTGGCGCAGGGCTAGAGCTGCTGATGCTCGTCCCTGGAAGCCGGAAATCCGTCGAAGAATGTCTCCTCGAGTAATGCAGATCGCGGATTGATGCTGCTGAAGGGCGCTTCTCGTGGTTTGGGCGGGAAGGGCTGTCGAGGAGTGTTCTTGGTGACACGGGAGATCCGGGCATGCCCACAGGCTCGAGCTTTGGCGTCGTTGCAACTGACCTTCGTTTTTGTTGCGACATGGGCCGGTCGTCGATCGGGGGGAGCCTGCTTATAGAGGTAATAGTGTTGTTCCGACTCCTAGTCCGCCTGCCACCATCCGACCCTGCATCACTGCCGTAGGACTGAGTAGTTGGCCGTGTGAAGATCCCATTGACCTCGTCTTGCAGTGTCTTGACCTTCTGCCAGGTCTTCAGCCTCCGACCGACGGAGCCAAGGTCGAAGGCCTTGATGAAGAGCGACGTTTGATCCATACCCAAAAGCACCTCTCCAGTGATCTCCTGATCCCGGAATACCTCGCAGTGGTGTTTCTCGACCCCCGAGGTGAAGAGATACTCCGCAACCTCGTCTGGTGTCCAAGACTCGACCTCGGAGCGGGAGTGTGCACCGTCCTCCTCCTCGTCCGTCTCCTCACCTGCTATGTAAGAGAGACGATGGTCTATGTTCGAGCTATATTCGCTTCCGGAATCGTTGGCGTGCCGCGAGACACTGCCATGTCTTGGGGTAGATCGGAGGTCGTCAATATGCTCGTCAATGACGTTGAGGGTCTCGTGCAGCACGTGATTGTCCTGACCCTGGTTAAAGCGCGAGAAAGATCCTACACCGGCTGAGACTGGAGGGCTCTTGGACGTGATGGTGGCTGTGTTGGGGGCACTATAGGAAGCCCACGGCAGCGTGACTGGAGTGATCTCGGGTTTCAACTCGGGCGGCGGCGATAGTGCAGGCTGTGTAGGCTCGACTGCTGGGGTAGCTGCCTGTGACGGCGGTTTGACCTGTACCGGGGTAGGAGCCTCGACAGGCTCAGCTGGCGGGGCCTGTGGTTGTAATTGCGGCGGCGGTTGGGAGGCAGGCGTCGCAGCAGCGCTTGGAGGGGGCTTGAGGGTGGCGTTGCTGTTGCTAGGAGCCGGCCGGGTGTATACTGGAGGAGGCCGCGGTGGTCAGCACCACCCAACAATGGGGCGATAAGAAGCAGCAGCGAACGGCGGGCGATACGGGGCCGGGCGATATGGGTGAGGCTACTGTTGACTATTGACAGTCACAAACAGCATCCCACCCCCATGTCTTCCCCGTTACCCCCCCCCCACTACCTCTTGTTCAGGCCAGGCAAGGGAAGGGGCGGCGCGCGACAAGGCAGAAGGGCCGAACGTACCTTCTGGGAACAGACCACTGTTGCCGTTAACCAGGTGTTTGCCCAGGAACCATCCATCGCCAAACTCATCGTCCCTCTCGACCAATTCGACGCGGTCGCCCTTTGCCAGGGTCAGCTCATCGGAGCTCCGGGCAGTGAAGTCATCTGTAAAGTGGCGCGCATCAGATAAGTTAGCCCACGGAAATTTGAGTCGTCCTGACAATCAGTCGCGCATCCCCGGGTGGCGGTAGGCGAGAGGAGGTGGAAAATCGACCGAGGTCGAAGGGGCAGGGTGCGCCTCGCCTGGGCTCGCTTGGTGCGCTTCCCGGCGCGCGGGTAATTCCCGGTGGTCAACACTGACCAAGAACCCTCGCTCGACCCTAGAGCCGAAACCCACAGCTCATCTTATGACAGATTGGGATGGTTTGTTGGGGACGAGAGGGTCAGAGGGTCCAGCACTTACGGATGACGAGCAGGATATCGCCCACCTCGGGCCTTGCTGCCGATGTCGCCATGGTGGATGCGCGGCGCGTCGTCGGGCCCTCTGAGGGGGGGGGGGTTTCACCTCACCGTCCCTGGGTCGAGGAGTCGTCGTGGGCTCGCGCTGGCGCTCTGGAAACCCGGGGGGGGGGGCGCTGTGTTGCGGATCAAGGGTCCGTGGCCACTCGAAGGCGTCAGAGGCGGCAAGACATAGAGGTTAGGTTGTTGTTGTGTTGATTGAAGATTGTTTGGAAACGAGGGCGGAAACGAAGAGGGCGGAAACGAGACGGACGCGACGGCTGTGGCTGTGGCTGAAAAAGGGTTGTTCGGCGCCGGGGGTGAGGGCAGAAATGGGGCGGGACGGAGGCTGATGATGTGATATGATGGGATGGGCTCGAGTTGGATTATGGGGTTCAAGGTCAGCACACAAGTAGTGTGTAGTCGATCGAAGACCAGGCCACAAGGGTGGGTTAATTAGCGGGCAGAACGGATGGGTAACAGCAGGTCAGCGTAGGTCAGTCAGGTCTGGCTGGCTGAATGTGGCTGTCTGCTGTCTTGCTGTTTGGTTCTGGCGACAAAAAAGTAGTGAGAGGGAATGGCCAAGGGAAAAAGAGGCACGAGCCTGTCGGCTTTGACGGTGCGGAGTAGACCAGGCCGTAATGGTAATAATCTGAGAGAGATTGGGATCCCTGAAAATGGAGATCTTGGTCTTGGGGTCTAGTTGCCGTTGCAGTTGCAGCGGTTGGGGGCGAGCCGACTCAAGCCCAAAAGTTGAGGAACTCGCCAGGAATGGAGTCGTGCCTGGCGAGGGCGGCAGTTAGATAGCGGAACCTCACAAGAGAAGAAAGTGAGGAGGCAAAAAATAAATAAAAAAGAGGTGGCCGTGATGAGCTTAGACGAGCAGAGAAACCAGGCTTGGTTGCCCCTCCCCCCTCTCGAGTGCAATAATAGGAGCAGCAGGAGGATGGATTCCCTTGCCGCAGCTCAGACCAGCTCATCGACTTTGAGTTCATCATTAGGTAGACTGATGATTATCCTATGGGGCTGACGGCGGCCCAGGCGGGAAGCCATGCGGCAGGTGTGCGGATACGCAACGCAATTCTTGACGCTGGGACAAGAGTTCCCACTCTTTTTTCCTGTCCCTTCAAATGTTCCACGCTGATGGATTTGGCCTGACCCTGCAACTTGGCAAGTCATACAAGCACACGCACACACGCACGCACGCACGCATGCACGCATGCACGCACCGTCGGCCAGCCAGTCTGCTGCTTGTGTGTATGTTTACGCATTACGCCTTCGTCCGAACTTTGTCTCTGTCCCCGCCCCCTGTAATAAATTGCCGTTGATTCACCGGAACTAGGTCAGCCTGGCTGCCTGGCATCTATCTGACTGACGGAGACAAGAGGGCCGCACGCCTGTTATCGCCACCGGCCCCGCCCGGCAGCGCAGACCAGACCAGACCAGACCAGAGGAGAGGAGAGTAGACGGACCAGGGTGGGCAAATGCAGTGAAAACTAACTAATAAGTACACAGTATCTACCAGATCTAGGTAGTCGATCCACTGCGCCGGTGTTCCACTGGCAGTCTACTGGTAGACCACTTCTGCCACTCGGGCAGTCCATGCAGCGCTTTGGTGGTAAGAATGCAGGCAATGCTCCGTCGGACGGAACGAGTAATCCGTCTGGACCAGTGGCTGGGCAGGCCAGGTGCGCTGTTCCCAAGACAGACGAGAGGAGCACGAGGGACGGTGGGAGCCGTTATTTTAGGCGAGGCGAGCCGTGCAGGGGTTCCAAGGGTCTTCTGTGATGACCGTTGTTCGCATTCGTCAATCGAAGACCTACCTAGGTAGGTATGAACCAGTGCTTGACCCGTTGTATCCATTGGGACGGGCCAGGTAACGCTATCGCTATGTGGAATGTCCTTCTATCTGAGACTTGGGTGTCACCATCCACAGATGCACTGTTCTTGTCGAACGTCACGGGAAGCTGGCTGGCTGATAATTTGGAGTCATCCGGGATCACATAGTGTGCTAATGCCAGCTTCTGAATGTCCGTCCGTGTGTCTTCGGGGTGTGATCGGACAGCCTGAAAGTCCCGGCAGCCCCGGCAGCCCCGGCAGCCCCGGCAGCCGCCCAGCAAGGATGGACACTGGAGGGGGGAGTGCATCTGGCTGGGGAGACCCTGAGCTTTATTTAGAAAGAGGCAAGCGGGCCATAGCAATCCTACGTATACTTCAACAAAGCACTGTGGCTACGTAATACAGAGAACTGTGGCCGTTTGTCTGTGCCTCAATCCAACATCCAACCCTTATTGCTCGTCTCAGTCCCTCACTCTCACCCATCAACCTGAGGGCTACGCAATCACAACAAGCAAGAAAGGGGCACTAATGTCGTACCAGGCGCAGCAGGATGCCTTGTCAAGTGAGATGAGCCAGATGCGGTGTCACCCGCCCACCGGAGCACGGGAGCGACCTGGATGCTTTGGCGAGCAAAAAGTAAATTTCTCTAGCGACCCGGTGAATTGACATCACTGCCAAGGGCTCCAGGGAGGTTTGCAGCCTGGACCAGCTCAAACATTTTACAGGGGAGGTTACCCAAGTCAGATACTCCCGCGTGTTGTGTATTCAAATGTTGTATGCCTAAAGTCCTCTCAGTAGTGCCGGTCGGGGGCGAGAGGCAATATGTGGTTATATGAGTGATTTATAACCTAGAGACCGCTCGCTATGTGGCTCAACTGCGAACAATCGTGTAGACTTCTAAGGTGTAGGTAGGCAGATGGCATGACAGCACTTGGCCGCCCAAAGTCTTGGCAGGCTCTCCAAAAAAGATGCCTCGGCATCTCTGATAGCCGCGAACACGACTCCAACCCGAGAGCCCACTCACGCGGCTCACACTTTCAAACAGCTGCGAACGGACTGTGTACTGTGTAAACAATCACGAAGCCAACGAAGCTTACTCACGAATCCGTAGCCTTTCACAAGTCTAGTCCCAATTGTGTCGCCCGTAAACATATACATTATACTCGGCCCCGACACCAGCCGCCCAAGACACAACATCGCACTCGCAGCCATGGCCGGCCAGCAACCCAAGCCTCTGGAAGGCTACAGCAAGTATGAGTACTTCAACATAACGAGCCCGGCCGCCTTCGTGGCCCACGTCGAGATCAACCGGCCGAAGAAGCTCAACTCCTTCATCGAGGCCATGTGGATTGAGCTGCGATCCATCTTCAACCAGCTGTCCGTCGACCCGGAGGTCCGCGCCATCCTGCTCACCGGCGCCGGCGACCGCGCCTTTACCTCGGGGCTCGACGTCCAGGCCGCCTCTGAGAACGACTCGGCCATCCAGGCCGCCAACAGCGATGAGGATGGCGCCAGGACCGCCACCAAGATGCGCCGCCATATCTACGAGTTCCAGGAGTGCATCACCGCCGTCGAGAAGTGTGAAAAGCGTGAGTTACAAAATAACATCCCCCCCTGCTCTGTCAGGGTATTATTTCTGGGAGGGAAGATATCGGGAAAAGAAACAAAAGGCTGAGCCGCACCGTACCCACAGCTGTAATCTGTGTCCTACACGGCATATCGATAGGCCTAGCCATCGACCTGTCCTGCTGCGCCGACGTGCGGCTCTGCGCCGCCGACACACGGCTGGCCGTCAAGGAGGTCGACATCGGGCTGGCGGCGGACATCGGGACGCTGTCGAGGCTGCCCAAGGCGGTGGGGTCCCTCTCGTGGGTCAAGGACGTGTGCCTGTCGGCCCGCTTCTTCGACGCCGCCGAGGCGCTGCGGGTCGGCTACGTGAGCGAGGTGCACGAGAACAAGGCCAAGGCCGTTGCCGCGGGCCTGGAGAGGGCCATCCTCATCGCTGAGAAGAGTCCCGTCGCCGTGCAGGGCACCAAGGAGCTCCTTAATCACGCTAGGGATCACAGCGTGGACGAGAGTAGGTCTATTTTGCCCCCAACTCCTGCCATGCTCTACTTTGGACAGGGCCAACTGACTGACGTATTGCTCTTGCAGGTCTGAGGTATACCGGTATCTGGAACTCGGCTATGCTCCAGTCAAGCGACGTCTCCTCCGCGCTTCTGTCTGGGATACAGAAGAGGAAGCCGACGTTCGAGAAGCTATAGACATAGAGCTTGCGGGCTTTTCCCACCGAGGACGTAAATATCTCCATCCAAGCCTGATTTTTGACTATTCTTCCAGCGTGCCCTCGTGACTTGTCTGCCTCAGCCATCAATTTCGTGCCGAAAAGATCGCGTGGGCGGCGTGCGGGTTGCAGACGACGTGTGTCCGTAGGTACTCGTACAAAGTTGAGCAGGCGTCAGAGGTCATCACCGGGAGAAAAGGCGTGATCTTGTAATTCATAAGCTAGCCGCGCGCGAGCGTATCACTCAGAACCAGACTCGTCGCCTCCGTGCTGCTGGGTCGTCTCCCTCAGGCGGTCCTCGAGAGTCTGCTTGAGCTTCTGCAACATCGTCTCCTTGATCACAACGTGCTCGTCATCGAGGTCATCAATAATGTACTCGTGGCCGCTCTTGGTGTCGATGTTGACGATGATGGACTTGATCGACGGGTCGCACTCGACCAGGACACCTGTAGTAGCAGGGGGCGCATCGCACTGTTGTTGGCTTCATCTCTTTCTTGCCTCGTTTTGGAGCGACAGGGGACGCCAGAGAAGCTTACCTCTAATAGCCCGTGCCGGCATGGTTGCGATTTGTCGATCACCACCGAATAGGTGCTTGTTTGATTGAGAGATTCGAGTGCTGTGGCAGATGTGTGGTACTGAAAGTTTAGGACCAAGGAGGTTGGATGCGCTCCTGATAACGAAGTTGGGACCGTCGAGATTGAATCCACTTTCGAGCGACCCATTTCGTGGAATCATGGGCACCTGGGGTCTGCTCCTGCTGCGGTGGACCCCTGCAAGCTATGGCCTGTGCGCTTCAGGGCTCCGTGCAAGGGCCAGAAGCTTATTCGGTGGACCGCATTCAGCTCAATCAAGCATTTCTTTTTTCGCTGCGTGATCCTTGTTAGGACACTTTCGTGTACTGAAGCGCCTATCACAGGCCTTTCTCGATTTTTAAAGTCTGGCGTCACATTCCGGCTGGTAGGACCTTTGGGGCCTCCAAGTTTACAAGCTCTGCTCAGGTGTCGGCTACCTACTTGAGTAGGTACTGCTATACCTTCCATACAATCACCTCCTGTAGAACGGCGTCCTACCCTCTAGAATAGCCTCTTAAGCCCCTGACTGGGAACCCTGCTAGGAGACAACCTCATGTAATAGATAAACTCTGACGGCTGACGACGCTGGAATCTGGGAGATGCCGTCCTTATGGTAGAGGTCGTGCCAGAGGGCATTGTTCTCATCGGTGGGGTCGCCCGGGTATGGCGTCTGGCCGTTCTGGACTGACGTGTCGAAACTACTTCTTTGTAAAGAAATGTGTTCCTTCGCCGGGCTGCGATTGATGGCAAATTCCTACTTAGTTACCCTCTTACTACTCCCACTTACACCGTATCTTCGAAGACTAGGATTAGTTACTCCCTTGGAATACATACGGGCCGGCCTGCAGATAGCATAATCCTTGGCTTCGGCACAGAGATCCACGAATGCTTCACTGGCCGATTCTGTGGTTACAAATGCAGGCATATAAGGCTTGGCGGATTATCAGAATTGGATTGCGGGTTGAAGAGCAATGCACCTAGGCAGCTAACGTGAATGTAAGGTACACAGGGTGACGACGAACACAGTACACATATGAATATGCTGATAAGGCTATACGATGCACGTGGATTCGTCACTGAGTGCCGTATCCAAGGAAGACGTCCATAATTGCAACTCTTGGTCCCAAGAAAATCCATCCGTGACTTGTGATATGTTCTAGCGGCGGTGTGTCGGTCAGCGTGGGCGAGACCAGCTGGTAAGGAGATTCATAGGGAGGGTTCGACCTAGGGTGTCGTGAAACTACAGTCCGGGAATAGCCTCATGGTGGGAATTTTGGTCATTTAAGGAGGAAGCTGTCGACGTTGTTGGAATCAAATACACCTGAGCAATCTCAAGCCTGACGCTGTGTCTTAGAGTCACATGAACAGTCCTCATTGGCACTATACTCCTTCGATTGTGTCTGATATCAGACCAGTCAACCTTCTAGCCAAACCATTAAACAAGCAAGTACATTTACCAATTCAGCCGGATCAGTTTCAAAAAACACGTTGCAATGAAGCTTATCTCCCTCTTCGCCACCATCCTCACAACTTCCGCCCTCGCGCGGCCTACTCCTGATGGCATACCTAGATGTCTATGTTATGAAAGGTCTTGTTAGCCGTGTAGCGAAATATCTGGCCGTGGGTTAGAGGGTCAGAATTCCCGGGACGGTTAAAGTAAGTGGTTTTGATTAAGCACACGACTCCTGAGAGACAGGGGTTCCAACAAGACTGGAGCTAATAGCCTTCCAGTACATTGGATTACTTTGCTGTCACGATCCTTCATATTCAAGAGCAGATAGACCATTCCCTATTTGGGCAGCTCAGGGCTGTCACCAAAGCACTTGGCCATCATCATAGGCGGGTAGCGTTCCCCCTTACTACCGCCAACCTTCTCGATCTCAGCCCTGATCTCAGCCACCTCGTCCGGGCTGAGCTTGACCTCGACGGCCCCTGCGTTCTCCTCGAGGTACTTGACGCGTTTCGTGCCCGGGATAGGGATAAAATCCTCACCCTGCGCCAACACCCACGCCAGTGACAGCTGGCCCGGCGTGACGCCCTTCCTCCTCGCGATGCCCGCCAGCGCCTCCACCAGTTTGAGGTTCTCTGGGAAGTTGGTCTCGGAGAACCGCGGGTGGCGCCAGCGCGAGTCGGACTCGTCAATGTCCTCACGGCTCTTGATGGTCCCCGTGAGGAACCCGCGGCCCAGGGGCGAGTAGGCGACGACCTTGACGCCGAGCTCGCGGGCGGTGCGCAGGAAGTCGGTCTGCTCCGACTCGATCTCGAGCGCAAAGGGCGAGTACTCCATCTGCACCGCGGCGATGGGGTGGACGGCGTGGGCGCGGCGCAGTGTCCGCGCGGAGCACTCCGACAGGCCTTGGTACCTGATCTTGCCCTCGGCCTTGAGCTCTGCCATTGCCTTGACCGTCTCTTCGATGGGCGTCTTGTCGTCCACGCGGTGCTGGTCTGGCTGGGTTTTAGCTTACTTATCGCCATGGGACAGAGGCCTGGCGCCCAGCGGCACAGAGGCCTGGCGACTCACAGTAGAGGTCGATATAGTCGACGCCCAGGCGCCCGAGAGAGGCAGCGCATGCCTCCTTCACATAAGGGGCATCACCGCGCACTACAAAATTGCCGCTCGGGTCTATGTAGTTGGCGAATTTGGTGGCCAAAAAAATCTCCTTGCGCCGCCCCGTCTCCTTGAACCACTTGCCGAGTAGCTTCTCGTTGGTGTGGGGCCCATAAACATCGCTCGTATCCCAGAAAGTCAGACCAAGGTCAGCAGAACGCGTGAGCACGTTCAGAGACTCTTTGTCATCGTAGCCGCCAAAGGAGGTGTACCCAAACGACATCCCCATACAGCCGAGGCCAATGGCCGAGACATCATCGTCGCCAATTTTGCGAGTTGGGAAGGGCATGGTGGCAGAATGGGTTTTGGTCTTGTTTGTTTTGAATGTCGAACTTGTGTTGGATATGTGGGAAGTCTTCGCCAAAGAGCCACTGCACTGTGGCCGTTTATATAATTCTCCAATTTGGTCTTTCTTCTAGTGACGGCGTAGGCCGCTGATCTTCAGAGTGTCCTTGGCGGAGTTACAGGCACCTTACTGCCGAAACGGCGCGGGGATAGTTGCAATCCATTAGTGTTGACCTTCCAAATGTTATCTACATAACACCGATGCGTAAACCTTATTGCCGGAGCCCTAACCCTGCTCATCAATTCAGTAGAGATCAGAAGAACCACCTCGGCATTCAACAAGCAGCATGATGAATAGGTTGGACATTTTGATGGGTGTCGTATGGCGTCATCCCCGGGGCCCATGCCAGTGAGAGGGGCAGGCCGTCCGTCTCTCACTCAGGACGCCAGGCGAAAGTGGCATGGCTTCACAGTGTCCTGGCACTGTCCCAGGATAAGGGAACCCGGTGGAGTAGAAGGCGGATTGGCAGAGTCAAATGATTCTGATTAGAGACGAAGGCAGGATATCTAGGTAATGTTCTCGAGGGCTCTGCTCGCGCTAAGTACTTGAAGAAAGCAGAAAGGTCGGTCGGTCGGTCGGGCGACCTCCTATGAAAAAGCGACACCCGGGAAGCAAATCTCCCTCGTCGTTGCCTTGTGTGTTCCGGCGTGGTCCTCAAGTTGTCTGGTGTTGTCCTTAACCAGCTCCTTGCGGCAATTGGTGCACTATCACGAAACATCAGCCGTTTGTCCCTGCACGGGGCGAGTGCATGGGCAGGTGAGAGCTAGCTGCCCGATCTCAACGCACAATGACCATCTCCTTCTTGGCCTTGACCGGGAGACCGTTGGCCTTGACCGGGGCACGAGTGCCGGCGGCCTCGGCCTTCTTGTGCTCGCGTTGGATCTGAAAAGGTCAGCCTTGGGGCACAGGGGGAGAGAGCACAAGCAGCAGCAGTAGACGTTTGCGAGGCTGGTTTCAGGAAGGTATATGAACCTTCATCTTCTTTGAGACAGGCATGGTGGGATCGGGTTGCCTGACAGGCTCAACTTGACTCGAGAGCCTTTTTGTTGTCAAGGTGGGATGTGGAGAGAGTGTAGAGTGAACGACGGACAGCAGCCTGAGGGGGCGAGGAGACGATGTAAGAGGGATGGTGTTCAGGGTCCAATCCGGCGCGTCTCGTCACGCGAGATAGAAGAGAGAAAAAATATCACTTAACAAGCCGCAGAGGGAAGGCGGTGTGTCGGACGACTTGGACTACACACTGTGTGACCTTGTCGTTCTGGAAGACCGACCGACCCACTTGATGGGACCACTTTGGACAAGCGGCAACTTTGAAACGGGAAAGGGTCTGGAAGGACGGAGTACGGAGTACAGTACCTACACGTGTACATACTACATACATACGAGCGTCTTCACCTACATTTGCATGAAGACTGTCGTCTTCCAATACACTTCTTCTCTCTTGTCTGTATGCTCATCTTGCAATTAGCGTTCTTGCTTCCATGGTCGTCGTGGTACGTGGCATTCTTTTATAATTTGCAGCATTATCTATTGAATCCAATGGATAACGCCACTCTCGAGCTGTAGTTGCGGAGTTTGCGGGGGAAATACATGGTCCAGCCAAGTCCAGATGTCACTGCCTGGGAAACTTTCTCTACTATGTACGGTTGACAAAATTACCAACAAGTCACACCGAGCAAGAGGCAGCAACATAATCCTGCACTACACTGAAACTATCGGCAGTGAACGTCCACCTGGTGCAGTTGAACATTGAACGTCCCAGCGACCGCCTACCGCTAGCCGGCTACACTGTCTGGTCGCGCAGGGCACCTTGTTACGGTACGGGCTGGCGCGAGGGGGTGAATTCCACTAATTGCCGGGGATTTTTGCCATTTTTCCTCCTTCTTTTTATTTTATTTTTTTATCTTCTTGCACATCTGCGTACCGTTACTTGGCAACCATGATACTTATGGTTCTCTGTTATCGTTGAACTTTGTAGATTGGTATCTCTGCCTTTGTACCACCCAGTATACTCCTATAAACCCCCAATCATGTATACATGCTTAGCAAAGACAAGCCGAACAATTACTCAGGCATGCCGTCGAAAGGCTTGGCCAGCGACTCCTTCATGAACGGCAGCTTGGACTTGGTCCAGATTTCGGTGTCAGGCTTCAGCGTCTTCTTGATCTCCGTGTCGAGGGTACCCGCCTTGAGGGCGATGATGTCAGGCGCGGCATCGGGGTCGTGAGCAATCGGGGACCCGCACTCAGAACAGAAGATGCGGTGCACGTCCTTGCCAGACGAGCCCTTACCGGCCCACGACTTGGTCGGCCCGTTGACCGTGAACTTGTCCTTGGGGACGACGGCGACAAGGGCTGTGAGGGGGAAAAGGCCGGTCAGCGTCCGACTGCACAAACGTAAAAGTGTAGAGAATTTAGGTTGTCATGCTCTGCTCAAGCCATTACCGCCTATGAAGCCGCAGTGCTCATTTCCACAATGGGGTAGTCAATGGCTCCAGATGTCCTCGACCGTTGAGCCCGCACGGGTGGGTCCCTGACCTTTGGGCGGGGCTGGCTTCCGCCTAGGCAGACTTGCGGGGGTGGGGCCTACCGATTCCCGCCCCGCGATGACGACGACCAAAACTGGGTGTAAAGGTGAAAGGTGCAGACTTACAATAAGTTGAGCCGGATTGTCTTTGACAGTCGTCGCAGTGGTCGTACCCAGTGAGTAGGGGCTGGTCCACATCGACCGTATAAGTGACAGCCTTGCAGAGACAGTGACCCTTGAGAACCATGTTGACGAGCTGGGCTGTCTGGCGAGGAATTACTGGGAGAAGTGGACAGGATTTGGAATATTAGGAAGATTGGGTAGTCGATAGTTGAGAGCTTGTAGCAAACTCGATTGCGGTGAAATACAGCACTTGTGGAGCCTCATTCTACCTACCTCAGACGTGGGAAGCTTCCTCGCTATATATGGTCTTTCACCCTCGCGCTCGCAAATAGCAGTGGTAGGCGATCCGAATCGGACGGATTATCAGCAGGTTGACGCAAGAACCCTGCCGCTGTCACTCACGCTTCAGGATCCGCTATACCTGTTTGCCGACGCTATGATGAAAGCACTTCGCTGTAATGTGGGCCGGCGCGTTTCTGATTTGCATTTCCCGTCCTCTGCCTAGTTAGACAGGGAGGAGAGCTGAGCATGCCTTCCATTAGAGGCTTAGATGCATGCCTCATGGTTCACCGAGGCCACAACAATTTGATATTTCTTGTAAATCCCCCAACCATGCCGGGACCAGCTTGGTTTGGGCCTTGCATGCGCATCGAGTGGGAGGAGATCAGCCACATTCTGGGCTAATGGCACCCAGGATGACGACCAACTCTGTCAGGTCTGTCTGCTACCTCCGTCTGATATTCCCCAACGGAGGGGGGGGGGGCGGGCTGCCCGCCAGGCCCATCGTCTCGCAGCAACTTGTCTGCTTCGTTGTTGCAGGTTGGATCCCGGTCTGATAACACATGCACTGTGGATCACACCTAAATTATAACGGCGGGCCGTTGGAACCATCGCAGGGCTAATGTCGTTCCACCCCTTCCTTGAGCGACTGAACAAAGAACTTCAGTGCCGGACTGCCGGGAGGATGCCGCTTGACTCGCTCTATTTGTCAGATAAGTCGACCTGTGAACGGTCGGGTACGCCCCGCGAAGCCAAGATACTAAAGTAGGTAGGTTGCGAGCTGACCCACCGTGTGCAATGATTATTTGGAATTTGGACAGCTGATAGCACCGGGCTGTCAGAATTCAGGCGGGGAAGCTTTCCAAATCAAGCCTTGTATTACAGCACTGTGTAATTCCTTTTGCTCAAATCCTCAACGTCCGGCACCTGTGCGAGTGAGGAATGTCTGTTCTTTCCTGTTTGGGCCTGGGAGTTGCCACAATCTGTGTTAACGTCATCCTCTGGTGAGGCTGCCGTGACCGGTGGCTTCACGACGTGCAGTCTTGTCTGACAAATCAGGTGCAAGATCATTTATAGGCGCTGATCTGAGACACTGCGCCTGCTAGCCACTGCTACGTAGATCGCACGGGCAGCTTTTGGCGATCTCAGTCGTACAACACGACATGCACGTAGCATCTCGCAGACTGGCAGAGCGTAAAGAGATAGTCGGGATTCTTGGGTCGCTCCACCAAGCCAGGCATCCCGGGTTCGATACCAGGTGTCTCTGCGCCTGCGTCACCTCGCCTATTCATACCCACATATCCACAGCGCTGCAGCGAACCCAAACATGCGTGTCTTGCCCTCCAATGCAAAGGTCACGGTCCAGGCCAGCCACGTCCTGAGCACAATCAGAGCCGCGTCGATAAGCAACGTGCTCCCGAAGGCCAACCGGTGAGCCACGAAAATTCCGAGTACCAGATTTCTGTACCGCTTTCGCATGTTCCCGTCCTCTTGCTGAAGAATAAAGGCGTCCATAGACGAGATCCGAAAGTCGCGTATGTCAACCGCAGCAGTTGGCGATGATTCTTGCAGGGTTTGACTTGATGTCAATGGCCGTACAATTGTTTCCGGTCGTCGTCTCAGGTATCGAATGGCCTCGAAGTAGGCGAAGTCTATGAGGCCCCTCGCCTCCAGCGCCGGAGCAGGCTTCTTGAACAGTAACCTCGGCAGGATGTCAGGGCGCGAGACCCAGATTGTGCAGCTCTCGCGCAGTTCGGAGAAGAGAGCCTCCAGGTCGTGTGCGTAGAACACGAATCTTGTGTAGAATACAGGCGTCAAGACCTTGAATTCAATCTCTTCAAAATCTGCACCCGGTTTGTCTTTGGCGGCAGGGGAGAGCATCAGCTCCCTACCAGAATCGCCCAGCCCGCCTGGGACATACTTGAGAGCGACGGGAGCTTGACACTGCTCAACGAGGCTCCGTAGGTATTTCCGGAACATGAGCTCCAGCTTCTTTTCGGCCAAGTCCGCATTGCGTCCCATGCTCTCTCTCAAGGGCTCAGGCCTATACCATACGTGGAGCTTCCTCTCGAACCAGAGACGGCCGGCCTCTCTCACAATCCTGGGAAAGGTGACAAATCCCACCCACCACCAAGACAGTAGAAAACGCCATCTTTGTGTGATGCTCATAATCGAAGGATCGATTGGCTGACCATTTGAGACAAGTCGTGCAACGATCTTGCCGTGATTCTTGGACGACTTCAGAGTTATAGTGCTATCAAGCAATTCTCGGCCTTCCGCCACAGACCTGAGAGGGTCAAAAGCTTGAAGACTGTAGGAGCCTTTTCGTGAGTTGAATGGTGACACGTGGAAGTCCTTCGCCCACTCCTGCTTGAACACCGCAGGTGTGCTCGGTTCCCGGGAATCTTTACGAGCAACCTCCGGCGAGTCTCCAATTTGGTTGCTTTTGTCCGCTTCTGTCGGCGTTAGAAAATACATGCGTCGCTCGTCAAAGGTGTTGTTGACTTCTATGACCAACGCCGCAAGTGACAAGTCCTCGGCATACAAGTACCAGAAGGAGGCTGGATTGAAATGATATCCCAGAAACCTGGCAGCTGTTACGAGGTATGCATGGGGATACGCCGATGGATCGGCCCCCTGGAGCCACCACGTCAGTCATAAGTCTGGCAGGTTGTCTGATTCATCGTAGGGAGCACCTACTTGTGTCCTGAGGTAGGCGTCTAGCTTGCCCCGCAAACCCAATTGTCTGTCTCCACGTTGCAGATAATCAGCAGGATCAACATGGAACCAGCCTGTCTTAAGTCTGGACAACCACGAGTGCTCTGAGGAAGACACGGACACCATCCCTCCCGAGACTCCTTCCCAGCCAACGGGAATGCCAACGACTAGATAAGAATAGACGAAGGAATGTTTCTTCGGGAAGAGCCTCGAGTGCGTCGTTTTACTAGGGAAGAGCAGAACTTTTCCATGACCAGTCCATTTAGCAGTATTGCTCGTGGCAAGTAGTGACCGGGCCAGTTGAAAGATGGCGAGCGTGTAAAAGGCATAGCGAATGGCTGTCCGGCCGAGACTGAGGAGCCAGGCCTGCGAGTTGTCTGGCAAACACTCGAGTGTGACGAAGAGGGCGAACAATACCTGCTTGGTACGTTGTGAGTCCCATCCGAGAGCGTGGACGAAAATTGTCGCAGCGGCACAGGAGAGCCACTGCGTTAGACCGCGACTCATGCCCAGAATGCAGACGAGAGGCCGGTCACGAGATAGGAGAGACGAGGATGGAGTCACCAATGCATCGAACTCAATCTCAGAATCAGCAGTACCCCCCAAAAATGAGACGCAAGCTGGGAAGCTTAGCCGCGGGACAGCCGTGTGGTGGTGAAGGTGTGTAGCAGACTCAATGACGAATTACACGTTGACTTTGGTCAACAAACCCGGCAGCCCCGAGCTGCTGAGACTCGGCCGCTGTGTTACAGGGGGCTCTCTCTAGTACAGATGTCCAGACTGATATCGAATGGCTTGTGATCTACGGCCTAGCAGGTCAGGAGCAGGGAAATTATGTCCCATTCCAACCATACAAGCCTAGCTCTAGTGTCTGCTACGCAGCCACGGCACTATCCCCCACTCTAGGTAGCAATGTACCAAGGGACAACCCCCTAATACCCAAGTATTAGACCATGAGGGTTTCTACATACCTACCTAGGTACCTAGGTAGGTACTTTAACATAGCATAACTTTTAAGGTATAAGGTATGACTGAGAGTGTAGCTGAGTGTAGCTAGGTGACCGATTAGAAGGCACCTAGCTAAATAAACGCAGCCGCAGCCAGTTCATAAGAGGCCCACACATCGTTTAAGATGCACTAACATTTGAACAGGGCTGAAGGGCTATTGTCTGATAGTAGCCTGCTGCCTTCGTAGTTGGTGCTACCTAGGCACTTAAGTAAGTAGGCAAGAGGGCTGAGAAGCCAACATTACCCCGGGGTACAAAGGGCCCATTTATTATCACTCGCCGGGCTGACTGCTTCGCCGACAATTAGGTACTCTGTCTTCCGTCATCCATCGTGTTCCATGCCAAATATTTAACCTCATCACTTCAGTTGCCACAGAACAACCGTCCAACCCCTCTGATAACTTCACACTTCACAACGTCATCAACACTCCTTTACCTCTCCACTTTACCTCAACTCAAACATCCCCCCCCACCAACTCACTCCTAACCCTCTTGACAAATTTACTCTGTGCCTGACGACGGCCCAATCACCTGCCTGATATCGCAACCCCGCCAAGCCCGACAGGACAGCGCCGAGAGAGTAACACGTCGATACATCCACAACCACAATAACCGCATCAACAACAATCATCAAGATGTCTGACTGGGATCAAGTCACCAAGATCGGCAAGTCTGTCCGCGGCGGCGTCGGCGAGCGCGAGACCGTCGTCAAGGGCAAGAGCGCCCTCAACGCCGCCATGCGCAGCGGAGCCGTCATCGGCAGCGAGAAGAAGTACGCCATCGGCAACGCAGTACGTTCCGCCCCTTACCCCCCCCCTCTCCTCCCTAGCGCCCCTACATGAACAATCTATCCGTCTATGGTCGTTCTCTAACACACAGTTCCAGGCCAAGGGAGGCGGCGAGGGTCAGCGCTTGACCAAGGTCGACCGCAGCGACGACATCGTCAAGCCCAAGACGGTGGGCCCCAAGGTTGCCGAGGCCATCAAGGCGGCGCGCAACGCCCAGACGCCCACAATGACGCAGAAGGAGCTCGCCACCAAGTGCAACACGACGCCCACCGTCATCGCCGACTTCGAGCGCGGCACCGCCGTCCCCGACCAGAAGGTCCTGGGTAATCTCGAGAGGGTCCTCAACGTCAAGCTGAGGGGCAACGACATCGGGCAGCCCAAGTTCCCCAAGAAGGATGCCGCTAAGAAATAAGTAAATGTAGCAACCGTGGAGTTGCGGACGGGTTTGCCTAATCCATGCGGGGCGGTCAGAGAAAACAGCATTACCAAAAAACAACGGAAAGCAGGGATTAACACACGGGAGAAAGCAATGAGACATTGGAAGAGTGCCACCGTTAAAGGTCGGTTTCTGGGTCCTCAGGCTGCTTGGCCAGAGGTTGCCACGTCTTCATGTTGATAACAAGAAAAGTCGGGGAGCTGGTCGGTTGCCTCTTGGGGCCGGCCGGGGGGGCGGGGGGTCACCGACCGTGGACCAGGTCGCGCCCCGTCCTTGCATAACGAAGCATAAAGGGCCTCTCCATTTCCTATCCGAGGGTGACACATTTAGAGTTGTCTATAGAGTCTGGGAATAGAATTTGATTGACATCAATTCCTCAGTCTCGATGATTTCTTATGGCTTCCTACTGCAGTTTGGAGAAGTGTGTACATGCTTCCTTGCCAACGCCCAGAGAGCGACCATGTTTCTACACCCAGCGGTTGGCTCCCCTCCCCGCATGATTCCAAACCTTCAATAACAATGCTGATTCCGATCGAACGACACACCCAACTCCTGATGCTTCTGTGAAATGAGACTCCCGTCAATGCCCACCCCAGCGAGCCAAAACATTACCCAGCAAATGCAGTCCATTTTCGGACAAGTGAACGCATATCTGTGTTGCGCCTCAGCAACGCACACAAACCATATACTCGCAGACCTCTCAGTTAGACAGCTTCTTGACTCTCTCCACCATCTCTGCAGAGCTAGGCGCCCGTCCCGTCTGGACCACAACATTCTCCTTGCCGGCTATGACAACAATCTTCAGCCACTCGGGTGCAACCTCGCCCGCAAGGAGCCGGATACAAGCCGCGCCCTCCTCCTTCGAGATGGGCAGCCTCAGCGAGTCCTTCAACTTTTGTAGTAGCGTCACCATCCTGAATGATACACGCCCACCCATGCCCGTGCCTCCCGAGGCCTTGGCCAGCATGGCAACCACAGCCGCGACGTCAGCAGCACGCTGCAGCGCGGCTCGGCGTTCAAGCTCGGCAGCGCTGGGTCCAGTGGCCGCAAGCTTGGCAAGGTGGGTTTCCTTGAGGCGGAGGCGGTCGATTAGGGACAGCTGCGTGGTGCCGGACGTGCCGTCGCCCTCTGCAGACTGCAGGACGGCGGGCATCTTGCTGGCCTCTTTTTCCTCTTTCCTAGCCGCGATGCCGGCCTTCAGCTCCTGCATGTTGCGCTGCCCCTTGGCCAGCAGGGAGGAGGCTTTTGTCAGGGCCTCGCAGCTTGTGACGGGGGCTTTTGGTAGGCCCGGGACGGACGCGTTCAAGTCAGCATTCGCCAAGTCCCTGGTCTTCGTCCACATCGTCCGCAGGTTGTGCTCGAACGCGCGCAACAGACTGCCTTCATCCAATGGCTGCCCATGGTGCTCGTCCCGCAGCTCGACACAGATCTTCTTATTTCCGTAGTCGACGAGGTAGAACGGCGACTTGACAGGGCTAGACTCGATATCCATTACGCCAACGCACCGACGGATGTCCGCCAGGGAGATGCGTCTCTTGCCCCATGCCAGGCTGACAGGATGGCTGATCTGGCGGAGGTCGACCGGCGTGTTGGTTCCATTGTGCGCGTAGTGCACCACAATTGTCTTGAGGAACGCCGTGTAGAGCGAGACGATGTCGAGAAGCTCCTGGGGGAGGGCCTGCTCGGGCTCGGGCGTGGTAGCGGCGGTCGCATCGTCGCTGTCCTCGTCTTCCGTGTCTGGGATGGCAGACGTCGGGGGCGTGCTAGCCTGGGTAATCAGAGGCGAGGACAGGCGAGGGACGGTCTTTGATGGAGAGGCCTGGATGCGTAGGCGCTTGAAGAGGTTCCCAGCCTCCTTAGTGCGAGGGGACTCGATCTCGGGCGACAAAGCCCGCTTCTTGTTGTTGCGGCGCGGCGTTGACGGGACCTGCTCTTGTATGATCGGTCGAGGGATGTGCTCTGGTTCTTGGTGGCGAGCCTTCTTGGCAGATTTGCTGGTGGTGTTCGGTATCTGGCGCTGAGCAATCGGCGTCGCGCCTTCCTCTGGCTCGGGAGAACGAGCTGCCTTCCTCTTGCGCGTGGACGGGGTCGGCGGCGTGCTCTGCTGACTGATCTCAACGGTCTTGATGATCTTCTTGTCGCCGAGCTGCTTCCCGATGGGCGCCGTGAGCTTCGACACGCGGGTGAAGGTGCCGATGGAAGCTGAATCCGAAGGCGCGGGCGCGACCGTCCTGCGAGGCCGGCCTCGTGGTTTTCCGGAAGTCGCTCCTGGCATTGTAATTATTGGGTGTTGCAGTTTGCACGCACAAGAGTATGGAAAGGGCAGGTGCAGATGAGCGTCGTGATAGCAGTGTGGTGAGACAAAGGCAGTGATGAATCTCTCGATGGGAAGTTGCGAACAATTGGAACAGGCAGCTGGGTGAAAGTGAAAAGTCAACAAACATGAGCAATGGCTGGAGCAATGCATCTGGAGCCAGGCTAGGTATTTTGAAGCGGGTACCTGCCCTGCAGCAGAGGTGGGACCGAGACGCGTCCCGAGCTTGCATCAGACGCGCCACCACCGCGTTTGGCTAATTGACATTCAACTCAGGCTCAGACCACTTTCGCGCGCCCGGCCACGCTAACGTCTTCTCTTGCGTTTGACTATCAGTGATTTGGCCCGCCAGCGATCACAGGCAGTGACAGCGTATAATTCAATGCAACGAAGAACATGTCATGATCCATGGTCGATCGAGATCCGTAATAGCCATAAGCACCGCATGTATAACCCGAGGGTTTAGTCGAGATTGCTTCGGGTGTTCGGTATGAGGCCACAGCATCTACCACCCCTAAACTTCCTATAGGAACACCCACCTTCCAAGGTTCCGATGGGGAAAACCTCCTATGAGACACCCTCACATGGCACAACATCCTAGAGGCCAACCTCCTTCAGGATAAATTTTTATAGGATAATATCACATCAGACAACACACGAGAGGCAGGCAAGCCACAGGGGTTTTGTTATGACCGGTGTCACAGTAACGGTAATAGTATACATAGCATTTTCGGGAGGCTCTGCAAATGAGGACTTTGTTGTCTTTCAGGGCCAATGTCTTCGAACTCCTGCTTACGATGGAACATCGTACTTGAATGTCAACCCCCCGTGTACCGAAAGTCCAGTCCTTGGTAGAACTTTCCCATGTACCCACCCTTCCGCCGACACACAACGCATAATTCTCGTGCCGATGGAGAATCTGAGAGCCAGCTCCATGTCGTAGCACGCGACACATCATCGCTGCTGGCACGACTACTTCGGTCCAACGCCGGATGCTTGGTATCTTGGTAGACCTCGGAAGAGGGAAGAAGAACAAAAGAAGATGAGAGAGAAGGCATGGGGAAGCGATGCATGGTCGGAACACACGAGTGGCCCGCCTCAGGAAACGAAACCTCGGGGAGCCAGCCCCCCGTCCCTAATAATTCCGCACCTCGGGCGGTCGCGCCGGGCCGGTTGGTTGCTCTCGGCCGGAGGCCCTGCTCTGAGCAAGAGTGATCCTTTCGTCGTGTACAAATTACTCCGTACAACAGACCCTAGATTCCCTTACCATCGCTGCCCACGCAAGGCATCACAGGCTGCCCGCATCCAGCATCTTTACACCACTCGGCTGAGCTGCTGTCTGCTGGGAGCCCACTTACCGCAGCACCCGTGTTACCGTCCTCCGCACCAAGGGGAGAAACACGAGCGGGGCGAGGCAAACATTTCGTCTTTGCCAGCGCTTTCGTGGATCATGAATCACTTTTCGTGGGGGGAAGCAAGCCACTCCGAGCCCACAGGGGCTCCACAGCGGACCTTGGGACCCGGTGTAATAGTTCTGGACAATTTTTTTTCCATTGTCGTATCGACGAGAACCCCAATCGTCCTGTCGCAAGCTCTCAACGCCTCGGTCGGCTTTGTCTGCTGTCTATCTCTGGTCTATGGACAGGCCTCTTCAAGAGGCTCCGTCGATGCCGCCGCCGTCCGCCCCTCACGAGTGTGCAAGGGCTGTTGGCTGCTCCGTGGGAGGAACGTGGACCATGGCACAGCTCTCGTCCCCTTTTCCTCTGACCGAACCGTGGCCGTAACCCTGATCGTCAACCCTTCCTCAACAAATCCACGAATGATTGACTGATTCTTGATCCCTTTTTGTCTCGTCATAATAAAAAATACAGCCCGTCGAACTTGCCAATCCTTTCTTTTCCGTCCATGCCGTATTACGCCGAAAACCCTCCCCCTGGGAGAGAAAATGAAGAAGGACCAAATGAAGTAAACCCCTGACATGGATGCTGCTGGCCCGTTGCTAATCCTCCTTTTTGTTGCCGCATGAAGGAAAAGACCCCGAGAACTCCCACCCGAACGAAGTAAAAAAAAAAGAGTCTCTGCTTATGAAAAGGGGGTGCGGGTTTATGAACGTGAACCCTTTTGCCGAATGTATGTAGTACAGAAAGTTGTACAGGGCAAGAGAGAAAATCTCTGGCAATCAGCGGCGGGAGTTGGGCTTCTCATGGCGGAAGCTGACGGGGCTCGGCGGCGGAGGGGCGGGGACGTCCCACTCGCGCGGGGAGTAGTCGTAGCTGGGGGTAGGTGACGACTGGAGGTCCTTGGAAGACAGGGTCTTGGTCAGGCTCGCGAAGTCTTGGGATGTGATGAGCTGAAGACGCTCGCGCGAGGGCGAGACGGCAAGCGGCGAGACGATATGGCTAGGCATCTTGGTTGTGGGTTTTGTTTTCCCAGAGTGGAGGCTGGTTCAGATGGTGGTGGTGAGCAAAAAGAGTTTTTGTTTCCTTCAAGGGAAGAGGTCAGCCTCGGACGTTTTTATATGCATCGCAAGTGGGGCGTCGCTTACACTTTGGTGGTGAGTAAGTGGCTGAAATGATATGATGTGTTTGGCGGCTGGGTGGGTGACTGCAGGACCAGATGTCTGATGGGAGGTGACCGTTTGTGTGTCTTTTCTTTGCGACGCTCAAAGGTTGTCTTATCTGTTCTTGACGGAAGCAGGAAGGTTTTGGTGAGCAAACTAAAATCTGGGGAAGTGAGAGCCTGGCGAGGGAAGGGACGGGATGAGGATTAAATAAACACGGCAGCCACACTGACGGACTGCAGTAGGTGCACTTTTTGGTATTAATGGGCGCGCCGGAAGTGAACGAAAAAAGGGTGCAGGGGTATGGCGATGTAGCTAAGTAGAATTGCGTACTCCGGGCAGCACGTTTTGTCACTGCTTTTGGTTACACAGCCTTGACAAGTTGAAGGGCTTGGTACTGTGTGGGGGGATGTGATGGTACGGAGTACATACGGAGCAATGGGGCACCCCAGTCGGTACTTCTGGTACTTTGCCTCGCACCGAGGTGGCCGTTTGGTACCACCACGCCGGGCCTTGAGCACCCACCCACCTTCTTCCTCTCCTTACTGTGACGGGAAGAGATTGTGCTATTCAAGGATTGTCTACACTGGAAACAGCAGAGGGACGAGTGGCAGGCTACGTTGTCCAAGTGTAGGGAGGTCTCAAACAGGTGCCACTCGTCTGTCTCTCTCTTTCTCTTCTTCTTTTTTTCTTTGGTCTGCCAGTCTCATAGTCTACCAGCCCAGATAGGTGGTCCGGTTGGCGCACCATCTGCTGGGTTCTTGGTCCAGTTCAATGCATGGAATGTTGGCTAGAGCGCCTGGAACCCGCAAAGCAGGAGACTGTTCCACAATAACATCCCACAGAACTACCGAGTGGGAGGTGTATCGCTGCTTTGGGTAGAGAAACCGCCTGCCAGCTGCCAGCCTGCCCCAGCCCGCGAGGCTTGTGTGGTCGGGAGATGGAAATACACACCTGACTGGCCACGCAAGGTGAGATTGGCATCCCTCGGTGCCCGGTGAAGCACTCGACAATCTCCCCTCTACGCCGGAGAGGGGACTGTGGTACGTATCAACCAACACAGGATGATTCACAGGCTAGGGAAGCCCGTAAGGATACCAAGCTGAGGTGAAATCCTGCGCGCGCCCGGGCTCGCTCGGAGATTCTCTGATTTGCGCATCTGCTTGTGTCTGGAATTCCAGGCCTCGGGTCACGGCATGGGTGCCTGAGACCTGGGGAACTGTTTCGGTGTGGCCTAGGCCAAGCAAGAAAGTCCGTTGCGCAATGCCATGCACGATGCTGTATGCTAGTCGAGCAATGATAATACCCGTAATACCAACAACACTAATAATAATACTACGTACCAAGTTTACAACAGGCGGCCGCAAAGTCGATCTACTGTAGGAGATCGACTGACTGGCAGACCGGGCGTGGGAGTGGAAGGAACTCTTTGGGTGCCTAAGGGGGAGAGGGAGAGGAGCAGTGGCCCACACGGATCAGGTCTCTAATAAGGCTCCAGGTGTCCAGATGTCCTTGCTCACCTCAACTTCCAACCCGCCCCCCCCCCCCAAAAAAAAGACCAGATTAAAAAAAAGACCCCCATTCCCAATGTTGGCTTGCCTGCCTGCCTATCCTGATCAATTGTTGTTCCTGTTTCTATGTATATTCCATACTGCATCTTAGCCCCCTCCCAAACTGACTTCTTACTTGTTGTCTTTGTCTACCCCCAATTTTAGCCATGTAGTCACATCAGGTCTATTTGTTTTGTTTCTTTTCTGTTCCGATGCGTCGACTCGGCGTAGGGAACATCTCTGTCTGTAACGGTGCCGCGTAAAACGTGTACATGGTATTGGACTCAAGCGGAGTAGGTGGGCCAGCTGGAGTGCCTGCCCCCCTGCCCCCATGCCCTGTCCTGGCAATAACAGGCCTCCATTCCGACCGGCCGCCCTGTTTATTACTATTGGCGTGTGTTTGTGTTTCTTACTTTCTGTCCTCTGTCCTCTAGATTACACCTTTCCAACCCTGAGATGAGCCAATACATACATACCACATTCCCCCTTACATCACGCACCCGTAATGGGTGATGGTTGGTTGATCTTCGTGGGTATTGGCAGGTCTGGGCGCAACCTTTTTTTTTTTATTACCTTTCCGAGGCTTGCAGCAGCCAGCTGTAACCACCAGGGATTTCCTTCCCTGCGAGCCCGCAAAAGAAAAATGTGGAGGTTGCAAGGTCCCGCCGGCCTGCAGGTGAGACTTGTGGGGGGCGGTTTGGTGTGGGGGATGCTCTTCTGGCGGGGCATGTTCCACTCCTTCCAGACTACCTAGGTACACTAGCAAGCATCCTGGACCCTCCACCCACTGCAGCCCTTCCCAAAGTTTCGCACCTCTATAGCACAATCGGATCCAAGCTGTCGACTACACTACTACTGCCTTGACCTCAGCGTGGGACCGTGGGACGGGCGAGCATCCTAGGGGCTGACTGGCTGGCTGACTGACTAAGTGTCTGGGGCCGCGTCGGATAACTCACGCCTCTTTCCACTCCTTTTCTTTTCCCGTGCTCACGAATGAGAATTGCAGCCCAGGGGAGGGGGATGGGTGGCAGCCACTTGGGATCTCACCCGGTATATTGACCTGGTGCGACCTCAGACTTGTGTCGGTGAGCGACCAACTTTGCCAACTTCCAGTCTTTCCCGGGGCCTTTCTCCTTTGTCGTCCTCTCACAATCCCTTTTCGGTCCAATTATTCCGCTGTTGGTCCATGGTGCGGTCTTGGTCTCCCCCAAAGGCCGGTCCTGTGTTGGCTGGATGAACACAGAGGGCAGACAAGAGCAGGAGGCCATGTTGGAGTTTCACCGTGCCACTCGATGCTCCCCAGCCCTGTCCTCGGGCGGCCTCCTTCCTTCGGCCTGTCCAACGTGTCATCCTACTTCCAACAACCGCAGAGACAGTGCCTCCCCCAAATTCCTGCCGAGGCAGGCAGTCTATTTGGGGCCCATCTCTGCCGTACAATTCTGGGGGAGGGTGGGTTTTCTGAAATCCGGGGAAGGACTGCTGCGCCCACGAGCTTAACCCAGGCGCGTCGATCTCCAATCTCATCTCAGCCCGGAGCCTGAACTGGGCTGAGGATGTGGGCTGAGCTGAGCTTTTTCGTCCGTCCAGCCGTCGTTGCATCCTCCGTCCCTGCCAGCCTGCCTCGCCCGCATCTTTTTCCGAGCGTGGGGGTTTGAGCTTTGCCAACAGGCTACAGCGCCACCTCCTGGGGAGCACCGAGCCATGCCGTCTCACCACCCAGTTCCTCCTGGAGCCGCGCTGGCATGACCAAGACCTTCCAAGCCCGACAGCTTGTGATTACAAAGAAAAAGCCCTCCTGTCAGTCACATCTGGGGCGGCTTCAAGAGTCATGGCCCGTGGTCCAGGCCGGACAGACCGTTGTTACCTTCTTCAACATGTAGTCTATGTCTGAGATCGTCAGTACACAGGACATTGGTGACACGCGGCATCATATCTCAGCTGTCAGCCTCGGCCTCCAGGCTTCGCAATCCCAACAGCCCGATGCGCCAGCACGACGTCCGATTTACACCACGTTTTTCCATTCCTCAATGTCTCATTTCCCCGGCCTGCCAAATGTGACGTTGAACAAGGCGAAAACATGATAGGCGCAAACAAGGACCCCGAAGGCCGATAAAATGCCTGCCGCGTTGCGATTGTGACGGGGAACTTTCTGGGAGAGAGGACATGGCCCTCTCCGTTGGGGAGACTCGCTACTCTTGCACTAACTACCAATTTTTTTCTTCTTTTTTTTTCCCCACGAAATTTGGTATGTATGTTGCGGCTCTGCGTGGAGGGAAAATGTTCGAGAGTCTCTCGGATGGAACTTGAACCAACCTCACTTCGCACACACTGCTGGACAAGTCTGACTACATATCATGATCTATCAGAGCTGTATTTTCTCTCCAAACTCACACAGAAAAACAGGGCGGGAGCAGGGATTGGGCAATCTTGCAAGGAACCTCCGCAAGACTCCGGACGCCACGATGGACTGAGTCCCGTGCCCAGATTCATCGGAAAGAGCGCCGCCGTGCGCTTGCTTCTCTCCCTGGTCTCGGTATATGACTTAGCCAGTCGTAACTTGGCCACCTCCTGCACTGTCACCAGAAAAGTGCAAGAGGTATCACCCGCGCAAGCAGTCATCACTCGCTGGCAGCACTGCTTGTGTGCCCATCAGACATCAGACTCATTTCCTTTGCGGGGACGCAAGCCTTTTCGGTGCCCGTCGTCCAACCGTTGTCAGCAGCTGCCTGAGATCTGGAATGCATGACGACGAATCTTTTGTTGAAAAGAAAATCACACGACCCCCGTTTTTTGTGCTCCCGAGCCCAGGTTGTGACGTCCTTGAGACCTGGTTCTGATCTGACACCGAGGAATCGAGATGAGAGTCCGTTCCCTGCTTGTCCCAGGTGCCGTCGTCCACCAGCACTACAGAGACTCAGGAAACAAATTTCAAAACGACATCAGAGGAACAGGGTGGCCAAGACGGGCGCGCCGGGGCCCCCTCCGTCTAGCTGAGCTGGTCAGAGACATCACAAGCGGGCACCAAAGGCTTCCTTCTTCTTGAAGAACCAGGCGAAAGTATAGTCACTCTTGAACATGCCGAGCTGTGCCGCCATTTCATATGCTCCGAGTTCAAAAACAGACCTGGAGTCATAGAGTTTGTCATGCTAGTAATCAAAGGAGCAAGACAGCAAGCTACGAAGCAAGTCATGACAATGGACCAGGACCACCTGGGCGTTTCTCACTGCTTAACCTCCAATAAGATCAACCTCTTGTGAACCAAGCTCCTGTGGAATATACCCTTGTGTGAGGAACTCCTATAGGGTAACCGGGTAGACGGTAATCAAGCCACAGAGGGCTCCGAGATGACGTTTTCGGCATCTTGGGAATTCGGCCGCGTTGCTGTAGTCATGTGTGGGACAGTCGTCCTCTTGACAGGGACAATCCTTGGAAAGTAGGAAATAGTGCACGTCAGCACTTCAGACGGCCGAATTTTGATTTACAACCAATGTTTCTTTCTCGTGAGAATCAACAGGCTGTTTCAGACGCCACACGCATGTAATATAAGCTTCTGGGTAAGTGTCGTCCCGCCTTGGTCTGGGCCATCCGGTGCCTGGTCGCCAAGCAGTCTGGGGTCAAAATATTCGGGGCATCGGGACGGGGCGCTGCGCGACGTCCACTCTCGCCGTCACACTCGGCCCGGCGATCAGGTGCTTGTTCGTAACAAGAGTCAGCACGCCTGTCGGCTTGTGCTGGCGATCTTGATCTTGATCCCTTTATGAAATTGACGAAAGGTGAACAGATTCGAGTGGAAAAGGACTGGTAGGGTGGGTATTGTTCTCCATCCATCGATACCAGGGCGGCTGAGGGTACCTAAGTAGGGAGCTCCACGGCTTCACTATATCCTCATGTTCTCTCCTTCTCAGTGCTCTAACGAACATTGAAATTGTCTGCCCGATTTGGTCAGTTTTTTGGTATAAGGTGCAAGTTGATGTTAAGTATATCCACGCTCTGTCAACAATCAGATCTAACGACGGAGCCTTTCCAAGCGAGGCCCCCCTCCTCTACATTTGCGACAAGCATGAGTTACACTGCGATCTACCACGCCTTGGTGCCTGCGTCCAGACTAATGAAAAGGACTCTCTCCCCCCTCCTAACCTTTTCCACACCAGCACCAGCAAGTTACCCGTCTCCATTACCACGCTGGGAGATAAGCAAGTCAAACCTCGCGGCCTGCAACGTGACATTCGCCTCCCGATCTGGACTTGGGCCCCGATCCCCTCTGTCAGGTGAAATCCCGGGCAAACCACCCCCTCCGACCCGGCCCAGGAGTCTGGCTGGTCGCTCTCGTGGTGCGAAAGGGACGTTGGCCACCTTGTGCGTGGAGGCACACACGGACAGGTGGTGGGGGTTTGCTCATAGGTTTATTTCGACATGGCACTAGGGGATTCTGGGTTTTTTCCTTTCTGGGAGGTTTGTAGGGCGGGGCTCAGATCTATTCTTTCGCCTGCCATGGTTTCTGGGCCTTGTGTTTGTAGAGACCGCCTTATTCCTTCTGCCTCTCTCGTCCCACGTGTGCACAACCAGACCTCCTGCTCCTGCATTTGACGGCGACGTTACCTAGCTTCAATGTGTAGCTAGACGTCGCCAAGGTCACATACTATCGGAAACCTCACCATTACTTCCTACACCTCCGGCCCAGACGCCTTCTTTCTACTTTCAAGCACCTCTAGCTAGGCAGTTGGGTGCAACAGGGACAAGATGCAGGACGAAGAGAAATCCGCTATCGAGCCGAACGTCGTTGCTAGGACTAGTGATAAATCTTCGGCCAGCGTCGAAGATGATGTGCCTCCGTATTTGCACAACGCTACCAAAACCGGTGTCCTGGCCAAGTTGCGCGGCTGGGAGGAGGCATTGGACCGGAAGATCGGCGTCGAGACTCATGGAATATCGCGAAGGCGCCCCGAGGATAGGGATCCTGCTTTTGCCTCTTGGAGCAACCAGGCTGTGATGTTCTTGGTTAGTGGTCACCCTCGATATTCCGGATTAGAAGTTCAGATGCAAAGCATGGCTTCGGTACTTGCGAGGGTAATGTCGTGAGATACACGGAGCCAACATTATTGCCTCCTGTCTCGGTCCCGATGCGTAGATATCCGCTAAATAAATCGTAGATGTGGATGTCTGCAACAATGAACCTGAGCTGCTTCGCGACTGGATTTCTTGGATGGGAGCTAGGACTCGACTTATCCAGGACTATCACCATCACGATATTTAGCACCCTTCTTGGGACTGCGGTCACTGTAAGTCCTATATATATATATATATATATCTTCCAAGGGGGAGAAACCACACGAATGTACTTAGCAAGACTGATGTCAACTAACTCACGCATCACACAGGGATGGTGTGCGACAATGGGACCGGGAACTGGCCTCCGGCAGGTCTCTATCTCGAGGTACTCGATGGGATGGTGGCCGAGCAAGCTGATCGCGGCTCTCAACGTCGTTGAGCAGATCGGCTGGTCGTCGGTGGGCTGCATCACGGGCGGACAAGCCCTGGCTGCCGTATCGGACGGACGACTGGGCTCCGAGGTGGGCGTCATCATCGCGGCCGTGTGCGCCTTTGTTGTGTCCTTCGTTGGCCTCAAGGCCGTCTTCACCTATGAGAAGTTTGCCGGCCTAGTGCTCGCCGTGGTCTTCCTCATCATGTACGGGTTCGCAGGCCCCTCCGCAGACCTCGCCACGCCCACTGCCCTGGCAGGACCAACTCTTTCGGGGACGGCGCTGACACTATTCGCCGTGCTGTACGGCTCTTCGGCCTCGTGGTGCTCCATCGTCAGCGACTACTACGTCGAGTATCCAGTCAACACGAGCAAGTGGAAGGTCTTCCTCCTCACGACGCTGGGCAACAGCATCCCGACGTGCCTGGGCATGATCCTCGGCTGCATCTGCGGCTCGGCCCTGAACAACAAGGCCGACTGGCTCGAGAGCTACGACTCGGGCATCGGGTACCTCATCCAGACGATGGTCCGCCCCGTCGGCTTCGCCAAGTTCCTCCTCGTCATCCTCGCCTTCTCGGGCATCGCCATGACCGCCATCGCAATGTACTCGGCGGGGCTGTCGGTGCAACAGTTCGCGCGACCCCTGGGCGTCGTGCCCCGCTTCATCTGGACATCCATCATGTTCGTCGTCATTGTCCTGCTGGCGCTGGTCGGCCGCGACCAGCTGCTCACCTTCCTGCAGAACTTCCTTTCCCTCCTAGGGTACTGGAACACCAGCTTCTTTGTCATCCTCGCTACCGAGCACTACCTATACCGCGGCGGGCTGCGCCGCGGGTTCGAGGGGTATAACCTCGATGGGTGGAACAACCCGAGCGTGTTGCCCTTTGGCTGGGCCGGCGGCCTCGCGTTTGCTGCTGGGGTTGCAGGTGCTGTGGTCGGTATGAGTGAGACGTTTTATGTCGGCGTGCTGGCGGCCAAGATTGGGGAGTCGAGTGGGGATATCGGAAACCAGTTGTCATTTTTGTTCACGTTTGCTGTGTACGTGCCTGCGCGTTGGGCGGAGAGGAAGTATACTGGGAGGTAGATTACATGTCTTCTCAAGGCAAAAGAATGCGCGACGTATCATAAACAATTTCTTAGAAAGTCCCCGATACTCGGCTGAAGTCGAGCACTTGATATGAAGCTCTCAACTAGATGTCATACTAAAGAGCAAGGAGGTATCATGGTAAAAAAGTATTCAGTTCCAAAGATAGCGAGGTACACCTGAGGTGCATGTGTTTCAAAACAGAGTCGGAAAGAAATACCTAGGTAGAGAAGTGAAGGGAAAACATCCTTTATAAATATCGAAGTTTCTCGTGCAATGGCACCTGGGCAGAGTCTCGAAAGCTGACATCAAGTCATCTTACTTCTGAGAATGACCAAATCTTCCAAGTTTGCATATTCTTTCTGCCGGAGCACTTGAGATTCGAAACTGGTCCAAGTAAAAGACATTTCTTCCCAGCTAATTGATTGCCACGCTGGAAGCCTACAAGCTTCCTTGCTCGTTTCAACACTGCCAAAGGTGAGCTTCTAGGATGCCGAGGCTACAAAATAAAACTCAGTTTTATTATGCCACATATGCTGCGGGTAAGTGAATGTTCATCTAAGTTTGTGGTTCAAGCACCGCTGTCAACTGGTTGGCCACGCTTCCAGAGCAGGACGGCTGCATTTTCTCTCTTTGGTTTCGAGAGTCTGAATGGGCAAGTCATGCCTGTTATCCGTTTTGTTGCGCCTGTGCTCGCCCAGCCTTACATATGTAAGCTCTCATATACCTGGAGTGCTGCTAAGCATGTGCGCTACTGACAATGGATATCAAGGTACCCTAGGGTATTCGCTTAGCTGCGCAACAAGACACAACAAAAATCGAAGAAGTCCTATGAATCTATCCGTTCGTCGATGCCAAATTCGACGATCTTCCGTGTCCAGACTATGACAGCAGGATCCCAGGGCTCGCTTTCTATGTAAGGACTTGATGGGGCTGGGCTGGAGGAGTAGTGTGGTTTAGTGTGGTTCCATGCCGAGGCACGTTTCAACCACCCTTACCTGTACGCCATTGACGAGGTCGGGCCCGGGACAACGGACACCCGTTCATGTTGATAGAAAAGCCAACTATCTGCCCCTTGTTCCGTCGTCGAGCACTCTGGCATTGCAGTTCATGTCTGCTTGACTCTTTTTAGCTCGGTAAACAGCGAATAGTGTAGAATGTCTTCAGAGCAGCCGATTATCCTCTACCACTATCCCTTCTCGCCATACGCGAGACGGATAGTGTGGTACCTCCAACTGCGCGGCATTCCGTACAAGCAATGCGTACGACCACCCTAATTCCAGCATACCCGATTATGTATACCTAGCACTGAGGTAGCTAAAGCGTTAGAACAGATGCAACCTCCAATAATGCCGCGGCCGGACATTTCCAAGCTAGGAATCAAGTACCGCCGCATCCCGCTCACTTCCATCGGGCGGGATGTATACCTGGACACGCGCCTCATCCTGCAGAAGCTCGAGTCCTACCCAGCCAGCAGCCCCAGGCTGGGCGCCGCGGAGAACACAGAGCAGCGCGCCATAGAACGCCTCCTGGAGGTGCTCAATGTTGACGGCGGCGTCTTCGCCTGGGCCGGGTCCCTGCTCCCGCGAGAGCTGCCCATCATGAAAGACCCCAGCTTCCTCAGGGACCGCGCCGATTTCGTCAACGGAAAAGCCATACTTGGTCAGAAGTCGCCAACCGCCAGACCCGAGGCGCTGAACGACCTCCGTAATGTTTTTGAGCTCCTGGAGACGACCCTGCTTGCCGACGGGCGGGACTGGGTTCTCAAGACTGAGCGGCCGAGCCTGGCCGACATCGAGGCCATCTGGCCGCTTCACTGGCTGAACGGCCTGCCGGGGGCGCTGCCGGCCGACCAAATCTCCAAGACGCAGTTCCCAAAGGTATTCGCGTGGATCGAGCGGTTTGACCAGACTGTCAATGCTGCGAGCCAGGGACTGGGCAAGATACCTACCGTGTCCGGGGAGCAAGCGGCGCGAACTATTGTGCAGTCCTCGTATTTCGAGGACACCGCTACGGAGGTTGTGCAGAGTGAGCCGCTTGTGAAAGCGCTGGGCCTGAAGAGGGGTGATAGTGTGGTGGTATTCCCACTTGATACTGGCTCGTCGCACAAGGACTTGGGCGCTCTCTTGAGGCTGGACAGTAGAGAAGTTGTGGTTGAAACGAAAACCGACCTCCAAGGGTCCCCGGTGGTTCGGGTTCACGCGCCTCGACACGGCTTCCGCATAGTTCGTGAAGACCAGGTTCCTCACCTCTGAGAATGGCGATTGCGATACATCTTGCTCAACCCACGACTCCAGGACTGAAATTTATCGTTGGAGCAATAATCAGTGCCTCAATCAACTGCTGCGTGGCGTGACCGTGCGGACCAAAGACTTTGGACACCACATGTGAACTCTGAAACTGCGGGCCCGGTCCAAATAGAATCTGCCAATTGCGAATATGCGAGAATCAAATGCTGGGCGCAGAACTAGCTCTGTTAATAGTAACCGTTCTGAAGAAATTCACCAGATAAGGCCCCCAGTAACTCCTGTCATGATCGCAGACCGAACCTCGTCAGTCATTCAATATGATCCTAGATGCATCCAGGACATTTTGATCGTGACCAAAAACAGCATTTGAACGCCATAGGGCGGAACCGGCAATGCCGACTTAGACGACATACGGAGCCGCACTGTGGCTATGACGTCTTCTAGCTGTTTGTGTGGGAGATCAGATCTGCTGTGTCCTGGTGCTCGCCTATCACGACACGTGGACTGGGTCTTCAGAAAATGTGCCAGCAGTCTTCGAAAGGCAGCTTGATACGAAGTTGTTTGTCTGGAACGCCGGGTGTTTGCCTTCGCAGACCCAAACACTCAACTCGCGAGGACTGATAGGACACAGACGTGCGAAACGGATGTTAATGGGCCAAGTCAAGATCTTAACTCTGTGTCGCCAAGGAAGTGTAGTCGAAACTTTGTTTGTGCAACCCCAGGCTAGCACACAGACGGACGGCGAATGGCTTTTAGATTTGGGATCTTCCCTTTATCACAACAACTCAACTCTTTCGTCAAACTCGCCAGACCACACACAGCACTCTCGTACCGGGTCGTGTGGGCAGGAATAAGGTTTGGCGCACACCAGCTGGCAGTTGATACAACCCCGCCCGGGTTCGAGGGGCTGCCATGCCGCCAGGCCGCGTGGTGTTGCTATCTAGGATGCTCAATGGCCGTCCACGGAAGCAGATTGGGAAGGTAGTCGAGGCGCCCAGCGAATCTCGTCCCAGCTTTCGAACCAATAGATACCGGGCTCCGGGTCGTCTCTCTCAGCTCGGTGGTGTGGACGTACTGCAAGCTCCGGCATCCTATCCTTTAGTGCCCTAACCTGATTGGGCCGACGCGCATGCGACAAAGGTGAGGCCCACGCAAAGGGATGTCTGTCTTGCGTCATAGGTCGGGATGATGTGAGGGTGATGGCTGGTCAACGTACAGTGCCCCAGAACGGTGTGTGACAGCCTCCCCCTCCAAGGTAGCGAGGGCGCGAAGACCGACTGACCGACTGACCGGCAAGATACAAAAAAGGACTCAGCCAGCCAGCCCTCCACACGAACGTGTGGTCGAGCCGTGTTCGATCAGACGGCGACGGTTTGGTTGTAGTCGACACCGCCGTGTTGCTGCGAGGAGGGTGGGGAATACTGTAATCACTGGCTCGCTACACGCCGGTCTTACACCTCCGATTGACAACTATCATGATCCTTGGTGCCGGAGACGCATGCAGCGTTTCCGCTTTGTGTACTCCGTACGCAATTTCAGGGCCGGCTGGAGACAAGCCCCCGGATTGGTAGAGGCTGAAGTGGGGGGCTTCTCACCCAGACTGCCAGACTGCCAGACTGCCAGACTGCCAGACTGCCAGACTGCCAGACTGCCAGAATGCCACTGTGCGCCAAGTCTGAGTGCGGTGATGATCTTGAAGGATTCCCAGTCCACCTCACCGACGCGCCTGGAATTGCGTGACAACACAATAGGTAGGGCCTAGATTCGACTGGGGACTGTGTGAAAAACCTGGCTGGCTGCCACAGCGTGTCCTGGAGCATCTAGTGTAGCTGGCTCGGCCGGCTGGGCCGGTCACGAGTGTGCCAAAAAGCTGGCTGGCTGGGTTCGCACGAAGTCGTCAAGAGATCGAGATGCAATCCAGACGCAATAATGAGCGGCTTCCCTTCCGCGTCCTTGTGCTCGTGCCCGTCCGAATGCCACACCCGCCCACCACGAAACGCACCGACTTCCACTTACGATTCGGTTTGGAACGGACGGATCGCAGCGTTGAGGGCTATGTTGGGCTGGGAGGAATAATTGCACCCGGGCCGTCATGTCCAAAGAGATCAGATCTGTAGAAGCAATCGGTGATCCAGTACGGGAAATTTGAGAATCGGTTGAATTGGTTGATGTTTTCCCCAAACCGCGGCTGGAACCGAGTGTGACGCTGCATTTCACACTGTGCCGATACAACGGATGAAAAGGGGGCTGTACTTGCGACAGGCTTTGTACCGTTACCTGACGGTAGGTGGCAGACAAGTGCAGCGACAGGCTCGATGCGCAGCTAGAGCACGACATTTGCAACGGACAGAACGGGCACCTGAGGAGCATTGTCCAGTACCCGGTTCGGGCGAAATGGCACGGGCAGACATTTGTATCTCATTTCCTGTCTTGCTAGATTGCGACTGACCCCCAGTGGTGTTGTGAAGCGGGCGACTGGTGAGGTGATGAGATAGATAGTGCACCTCGGTACCCAAAGGTACTCAGTACCGAGTACTACTGTGGTAGGCTTCCTGGCTTCTTAGGACATCGGTAATAATGCGAGACTTGGGATCCCCGCCCCAGGGATTACATTGCTCCAGTCAACTGGTCTGGATGCTTTGTAATGTGGAAACCATAACTTTGCCTCCCGTTTTCTCGAAGGTGTGGGCCATGGATACTTTGTACTGTACCTGGCCTGCGACCCGCAGACTCTGGGAGAAAAAAGTACCTTCCCTGTCCCGTGTTGCAGTCTTCTGTTAGGTCCTGTTAGAAGGGTTAGTGCCAGGCCCCATTTCAAATCTCTCGAGTGGCAGGAAAGGAAGGCCAGGAGAAGAAGGAGGGAGGGATGTCAGTGGTTTGGTTGGGCGACAGGGCGAGCCAGAGGAAGGCAAAACGGCAGGAGCACAGTCGGGAGTTGGCACCGCGCCCGTTCCTTGCCATTTATTACTGAGCCCACTGCCCACACCACGTCATCGTCCAAGTCCGTGACGTCTTGTTTTTTTTCTCTTCATCAACTCTTTTTTTTCGCTACGCACCCAGGCAAACCGATTGCACGCCCACGCAGCGCCCGCACCCACAAATCAACCACTACACCGGACCTGGCACCCGGATCTGTATTGTGGCCCGGACCTGACCTTGTGCTGCACGTATTCTGCACGGCCACTTGCCCGCCCGGTATTTCTGTCCAGGAGGTTGTATCGTCACTGCCAACCCGTTCCACCCAGAATAACCACCCTGTTCACGACCTCTTCTTTTGCCTGCTCACCACGAGGTTTTGTGAGAGAGGCTGTACGAGATAAGGACGGGGTAAAAAAAAAAAGGAAAAGCGCCAGTCCGCATGACATACCATTGCATCGTGTGAACAGCTCTCAGACCCAGCAAGCTGAGCCCGTCGTACCTGTCCGTCTCTCAGTCTACCTACCGTCTGTCACCCAATCGATCGGCCCGTCAGTTAGTAGCCAGCAGCCAGCCCGACTAACAGCCCGGGCCCTCTCCAGTTGCTCCCATTCCCTCGGCTTGTGTCACCTCACTCCTCCCGAGAGGAGTGACCTCATGAGGACATTTTAACTTTATTCCCTCTAACCCACCTACCTCCTGCTCTTTCTTGTCCCATTTCGTCATCGCCCTCACACGCACTTATTCGTGCCAGATCAATCAATTCCTCGACCACAATGGCTGGCGATAGCGACTCCAAGTCGCCCAAAACAACCAATGCTACCACAAACCGCACAGGTTAGTCTGATGCAGCCCCCTCCACCCATTCTTTGTCTGCCCCAATCATCGTCATACCCACCGTCGTCATCATCCATCTCTATTCATCACCGGCCGTTTACCCGCGGACCGCCACAACAACCACTCCACCATCGCCCATCACCATCACCACGCACTTGGATTGCTCCCTTGTCCAATTGGAACACCATGCCGACCAATATTCTCTCTACTTCTAGATGCTGCGGCCGACCCCAAACCCTCAGAGATCGTAGCGAAGACCGAACCGACCAACGGCGAACCCGCTAAACCGCTTGCGCCACCTCCCCGTCCCAACCCGGCGGCAAAGGGGAATACCCCCGACTATTTCGGCTTGTCAGGCCCTGGAGGCTCCTTGAATCAAGAGCCCAACCCCTTCGAGAGGTCTTTCGGTGGTGATCCTACACTCGGTGCCAACGGTGGTCCTCCCGAGACCCCAGGAGGCACCAAGCTGCCTCCTGTTGCTTCCATCACCTCGCCGTCGTCACTGCTGCCCGGTACTGGATCGACGCCTTTCAACTGGGGCGGTGGGTCGTTGCGTACCGGGCCGCTCAGCCCAGCCATGCTGTCAGGCCCTCAGACCGACTACTTTGGCGACCAATTCCGCGGCGGCTTTCCCACGCCGAATGAGTCGTCGCTTCGGACTGGTTTGACTCCTGGTGGCAGTGGATCCATGTTCCCTGTGGTCGGCAGCCCTAGTACGGCTGCTATATTCAACCTCGCTGGTGGTGGTGCCACACCAAGCACTGTTGACTTCCACCGCACCGCGATGAGGGCGGCCGCTGCTGAGCGAGAACAACAAGCCCAACAGGCATTACCTGCGACCTCGCAGCCACAGGAGCTCAGCAACGGTGCACCCGCCGTCAAATCCGAGGCCAAGCCTACCGGACCCTTTGATAACCACGACAACGACGCCGCCAACGGCCTGTTTATGCTAGCACAAGGCAGGAACGGCGCCCAGCAACAGAGCCAGTATCCCTTACCGCCTCAGCCAGCAGATCACGGCCACCCCGCTCCTGCTGTCCAACACCCAAACACCAACATGAATGGCAACTCTACTCACAATGGTCGAGATTCTCGTGGTGTTAGTGAAGCCGCAAGCGCCCAGTCAGACGAGAGCGAGCACACCCGGCCAACCACCAGGGGCAAAGGCAAACGCAACTCGAGCTCTGGAGCTGCCACGACAAATGGCAGGCGAAAGGCGGATGAGGCTCCTGCCAAGGCCCCGGCAAGCAAGAAGGCGAAGACTAACAGTGTCGACGCGCCGCCGTCCATCAACTCTGACGAGCAGGGGGAGTACGATTCCGACCATGATGATGTTGGCGGAGACAGCAAGCCAAAGCACAAAATGACCGAGGAAGAGAAGAGAAAGAATTTCCTCGAGCGTAATCGGTGAGTAGAGCAATCCTGACCTGATTTGTTCGGACGGGCCTGGATGCTAACGAATTGCAGTGTTGCCGCCCTCAAATGTCGTCAGCGTAAAAAGCAGTGGCTGGCAAATCTTCAAAACAAGGTTGATCTCTACCAGACGGAGAACGACCAGCTGACGCAGCAGATTGCTGCACTCAGGGAGGAAGTTGTCAACCTGAAGACGCTGCTCTTGGCACATAAGGATTGCCCCGTGACGCAACAACAGGGGCTTCAAGGTGCTTATATGGCTGGGATGGAGCCGTATAACGCCCAGATGAACCCGTATGGGATGGCTGCACCAATGCCAAATCACCAGATGATGCCTACCCAGGCAGGTCAGCGTCGCTTCTCATAGCCGAGGGGTCTTCTGGAGGGATGCAAGTCTTCCACGTTGTGAGGAAGGCTGGCTCGCGATTTGGTTGTAACATATTTATTTCTTCACGGTGACATTCCTCAACTTAGCGGGCATTGGCTGTAAAAAGTATACGGAGCAGTCCATCACAAGGGGACAAAGGGGGAACCAAGGTGTCTCTGCTTTACGGTCCAAGGGCATACATACGGAAAAGGGGGCGTTGTCGGTGTGGTCTGCGCAGTCTATTGTGGCGTTATGGTAGGTGTTCGAGATGACCTGGATCCTCAGGCCTGGATTTATGAAATTGCACGCTTGTTTCGACTCGACTACGGTTGCTGTCGTCTGTCTGCGTGAGAATTCTGTGCCTGGCCTCGCCGACTCGATAGCAGTATATGGCAAGCAAGTGATGGTCAACAAGGCTCGAGATTCTTTTCCCCTGAGTTCTACAAATCAACAGCAATACGTACGTGTCTTTGCCATAACCTACATGATGGATTTTACTATCGCCTGCGTTGGCCTCGGCAGAGTGTGAGTGATCTAAAGGAACTTCTCTGCCTTTTTACTAATTTGAGACTGGCGGCCTTAAAAGGAGAGACTAGTTGCTGTACGCAGTGTAACTGAACGAATGATAGATATCGTGGGCGTCATGAAGGCGATGTGTCCCTTACGCAGGCCAGTGCTGTTCGGGTGGGTTTTGATGCACCCGTTTTGGTCTAGCGCTAGTGGTTTCCGTTGGACAACGGTACTGTAGTAAACAGTCGGCCTTGGGGGGGCGGGGTGGCCTTCTAGATGGGGCCCGTTCCCGCGGCACATCGATGGATTCTCAACTACTACTGACCTTGCAAAAGCACAGAAGCCTGCGTCGCGAGCGCCCAGCATTGATTAGAAGCGCGCAGAAATCCCGGCATTTGATGTGCAGCATTGAAACACACGACATTCCGAGAATCAATCTACCGTTTCGACGCGTCCTGCAGCGCTGAGGGAGCAGTCGCGAGGGGCACCACCACCACCGCCTTTGGCTCTGACCCGCTTGCCCACGGCGACCAGACCTGGAACCATAACACGCGACGACGACGACGACAACAACAACCACAACAACAACACACCGCCGCCACTTATCCACGCACCCTCACTTGAATGCGCCTACCACTAAGATCTCGTCAATGACGACCATTGTGCGGACCCGGCACCCTCTGGAAGCATTGAGCATGAGCAATCAAGCTAGGCCAACCCGGTCGAACCCCAAGCGCCTCGCGGGTATGTTGAGAGCTCCGGCCGATGAGCGGCGATCAGTGATTGGAGGTTACTAACGATGCTACTCGTTGGCTTCAGCGTATGACGAACAAGATGGCGATTTTCTCTTTACGCGCGGATCAAAGCGACAAAAGACAGTGTCATCCCCAGCATCCCCGCCTGCTCCAGAACCAAAACCGGTACCAAAGGCTGCAGCTAAGAAAGCACCAGGAAGGCCCCGTAACGGCACCAAACGCGCTGCATCATCATCGCCGCCGCCACCGAGTCAGGAGGAGGCATTACCGCTCAGGACTTCTAAGCGGCAGGCACGGAGGAAACGCGATTCCTCGCCAATCCTGCCAGACAAGCCCTTGGTGGTGCCAAAAAAGCGTGGCCGGCGGAGGACAAAGTCTCCGCCTGCTGAGGACATCGCCGAGGAGCCCGGGCCAGAGCCTGCGCCTGCGCCTGCGCCTGCGCCTGCGCCAACATCTGCGAGACGAACGAACGGGGCAAGGCAAGCATCTAAGGATGATGGCACGAGAAAGAGCGCTCGCAAAAAGCCGCGCAAGGAAGAGGCGCCAGCCGTCGTAGAGGAGCCACAAGTGACGCCTGAGCATGTCGACAAGTCCCTCGAAAGAGACCCGCATGCGCAGAAGATAGCACTGCCGTTTAGCGACACCCCCATCAACGCGCGGAACGCAGAATTTCGCAAGAAGGGAGGGAAAGGCGCAGGTGGCGGGCGGCGGAGCAGCGTGGGCTTGCGAGGAAAGCGGGCCAGCTCTTTAATCGAGAGTGGTCACAGCGCGATTCCGCACCGGGAGGTCAGCGCGTCGGAGTTCTTCAAACACATCGAGTCTGAGGGGCTTAGTGAACCGCGGAGGATGAAGCAGCTTTTGACATGGTGTGGGGAGAGGGCGTTGAGCGAGAAGCCAAAGCACGGAACGGCTGGGGCGCCCGCGGTGCTGGGTGCTCGTGCGATACAGGATGCGCTGTTGAAGGATTTTGGGTCAAAATCGGAATTCTCAGACTGGTTTAGCAGGGAGGACGAACCATCTGCTATCACTGCTCCAAAGAAGGCTGTTGTCATCAAGCCGAACCCGGTCAATATCGAGCATGAGGAGAAGATCGCTGCGTTGGAAGCGCGGATAAAACGGTGGGTGCTCCTAGTTCGAGTCGCAAACACACGCAGCGTGCATGCTAATGAGGCACAACAGATTAAAGGAAACTCGGAAATCGTGGCGTGCCTTGCAAGCACCTCTACCGCAAGTTTCACCTCTGTACCCAGAAGACGGCGACTTTGAGAAGGCGCCACTACCAGACACAACGCTTCTCGATGCGGAGGAGGTTAAAATGCTCGAATCCTTGACAGACCCGTCCTCGTCATTTGCACATCTAAAATCAGCCACAAGATCACGGCTGCAGACTATCCAGTCAGGGGTGGAATTTAAGGTCGACCACCTCGCGGACAGCGTGCACAAGATGGATCTAAGAGTAGCAACGGCAAGCCGACAGGCAGACAAGGTCCTGGCGTTGAGCTCAGAGAGGTTGAAGGAACGTGAAGAGAAGGAGCGGCAGGCGGCGGGTACGAAAGCACTGCCGACCATGGAAGTACTAAGGAGTCTGAGCAGAATATTGCCAGAAAATGGAGGATAGGCCCGGCCACTGGCTGTGAGGACCGACCGGTTTCTGCGGTCTCGCAAGAAAAACGTGACGGATGGACTGCGTCCACATATTGCTTGATCACAAGCGCATACCACAACAACAGGCTGGCCACCGTGTGCTTTGCAGCGGATCGTCTTTTACCCTGGAAGTAGTTTCACATGATGTGACGACGGTTTATGAAACGAGGACCGCTGGAGGTCCAGTTGGATATGCTGGGCTGGAATCAGGTTGCAGAACCATCAAGTGCTTCGAATCAGACGAACTTGGGGTTGCAAGGCTGAACTACTCTACCTACACTGTACATACTGCCCGTCCTAAATACCCACATGCCGAAGACAATGCTAAATCGCAGCAGGACAGTGCTGCTAAGCATCTATGAACCTCTCCCCCCCCTCTGCTATAACGCTTGTCTATACACGCAGGCCGGCATGTGTCCATTCGTCCCGCATGCCCCAAAGACTCAGGCTACAAGACCCTAACAGATTCCCGCACAACAGACAGGTTGAACTGAGTCTCTTTATATCTATCCACCAAGACATCGAACAAAGCCTCCTGGGACGAGGGGCCCCATCATTTCCTCTCCCCCAGCGCAGGCATAAACGCCATGCCCTCAGCCTTTTCCCTATCACTATTTCCCAGCACACCAGCCGCACTCCTCTCCTTGACGTGCTGCCTCAGCAGGCCAAGAACCTCACTCCCCTTCCACCGCTGCGGCACGGGCCTGAAAGCAGGCTTAAAGGTGCCGATGGTCTGCGCCCACTCGCCCTTGGCCGGGCTGGCCGGCTCCAGCTTCTTCTTGTTCTGCCTGCCATCGCTGTCGCTGTTGCTGTCGCTGTGCGTCGTCATGGTGGTGGCGGCCGGGCCGCCCTGGTCGCTCAGGTAGGGCTCCGAGTTCTGCAGGCCCGCGGCCGCTGTGTTGTTGCTGGATGCGTCCTCGGGCTGCGTCGCCCAGTAGTAAATGTCCCAGTCGTTCTCGTCCAGGAACCGGTCGTACTGCTGCATCTGCTCGGGGCTCATGTGCGGCAGGTAGGCGGCGGCGAAGGTGCTGAGGAGGAGGTCGGACTCGAGGGTGCCGCGCTTGCGGGACTGGTCTGTTCATAGGGTGGTCATGGGTGTGTTAGCATAGGGGTCAATTGTAGGCAATCAGACGACGACGACGACGGCGAAGACGACGACAAGTTTTCTGTCAACACTCCCGCGTTGATTGGGGAGAATTTCAAGGGGCAACGACGATGTTGGGGCACACGTACAGGTTAACCTGGCGCGCATGGTCTCTGCGTCCTCGCCAGTCCGTCGCAGTGGCTCAATTCTGAACTTGGCGCCCTCGAGCTCGCCGACGGCCATCTCGTGGCCCGGGACGGGGTTGAATGGGCCGCTGTTGTTGGACTGCCACCGTGCCGGCACGGCGATGGCGGCGACGACGGGGCGGGCGCTCAGGATGCGCCGCGAGGCTGGGCGGAGGGCGCGGGGGATTGACATCATGGTGGTGGGGTGTGTCGTATTTTCGGTGATGTTCAGTGTCTTATTGAACAGTCGAATCTTGTACCCGATGTTGTTCGTGGAATTTGCGTTAAGATTAATTAAAGACGGTTGAAATCGGCCGTTCAAAATGCTGCCAAAACGTACAAACTAGGGTCCGGTGCCGTCATAGATTATTCACACAAGTACCGAGGCCTGCCGTGATCCCGCCCGGCGCCTTCTGGATCTCGGCATCGGCGCCCAGACACAAGCAGGGATCATCCATCCGACAGCTTGGTGCATAAATCTCCTTGGAAGAGGTCGCACGGACCGAGATCGTTAAGAGTGTCGCCGGGCGTACTATTGTTCTAGGCTGTAGTACACTCTTATAAGGTCCATAGCGAACAAGACCATGGGCCAACGCGAATGCAGTTTTAATGTTGCTCAATTCGAACGCAATATGTACGCCGAACCTCACACGACATTTCACACGGTATTCTGAACAGCACTGACGAGTTCAGGTTGCCAGACCATACCCCATGTTATCTCATAGCTATCCACCATCGCATGTGTTTGCCGACTCGTGTGTACAAATATCTTGCTAACTTCCGCATGGCCATGCCCAACTGACTGCTTTTGCCCCAACCATAAAGTTCATGAACTCCGGGAATCATAAGCCATCGTGTCCGAGGGTTTCTCTCTCTACTCTCTCTAAATAAGGTGCTTAGACCTGCACGATAATGATCAGTACCGGGCTCACAGAGCGCAAGGACAACAGAAGGCAAAGAAAGGCACGAACCTGAAGTACGCCCGTAGGTACAGAATCTGCCAGACCCAGAGGACGATCAGGATGAAGGTGGTGCTGAAGCCGAACCACTTGACCCGGTTGTTGGTGCTCTCGTTGGTGTCGCGCAGCTTCTGCTCGCGCGTCCGCAGGTAGTCCATCTCGCCCACAACCTCGGAGACCATCTCCTCCATACGGCGAAGGTCAGCCTCGACCGGCTTAAGCTTCTCGGTGGCCTGGATCGCGGACCAGTCCTTGGCGTCGGCACCGATGTCGACGTCGAGCTCGACGTGGCGGCTCGCGTCGGCGATATTTCGGGCTGTGATAGGCTTGTATGTCAGCGATGTTTTCTATTATATTGGTGGCAAGTGACAATCGTCGCCGCTGGCTATGCTTTTGGTGGTGGTGGCGGGTATTGCATACATCCTGTCAACAGGTTCTCGAAGCAGACGTCGAACGCAGCATCCGCGTGGGATGTGAAGACTGTCCTCTGCTCGCCGGCGACGTCTTGTGGCCGGCCGTACTCGTTTCCTACCGCATCACGGATCTATGCACGGGCGACAACAGCTGTCAGCATCAATTTAGGATGTCACAGACGGGGCAGGTTCCTGCTCTCGCAGCAGGACAGCTGTGCCGGTGATGTCTAGGTCCGACTCACATGCATGTTCACCCGCATGCCATCTCCCTTGGCCCCACTGACGATCGCCGTCACAACCACCAGAGTGTCCCTGGCGACGAAATTCCGTATGCATCGTTCCTTCTTGCTGTCGTGTGATTGTGACGTTGCCTGCAGGTCGAACTTCAATGCATTGGCGCAGGCGATGAAGAGGACCAGGCTGTAGATGTATTGCAGCAGCGATCGTGGGAGCGCCATGTTGTTGTGGTTTGACGCTGTTTGTGTGTGTGTGGCGGGAGGGAGCTTTCTTGAGGGCACAACTTACAGCCTGGCTTTCTTGATAGGCGTTCTCCGTTCTGCAAGGTCCTCAGTTACTGGAAAGGTGTCGCGTTCTGTTATGGCTTAGCTCGGTGCCAGGGGTAGCTCCCGCACCCTTGGCCAATCAAGCTGAGCGAATCAAACATTAATATGGGGCTAATAGTACTTGCCCCTCGAGCCTTGCCCGACTTCAGCCTTGCCCGTGCTCCATTTATTTATTGCTGCTACTGCTGTACTCGTCCTCCACACGACTGTCCAACCTTCGCGACACGATCAGGGCCCGGGACAGAGCTCAGCACAACAACCATACCAGTAGAGTCAGAGAAGCGCATTCAAGATGCCGAAGTGTAAGTAACGCGACATGGATAGAAACATTTCATTCTCAGGTACCGTCAACTAACGCGAAAGTTTCCCTCCAGTCTTCTGCGACTACTGCGATGTCTACCTCACCCACGACTCGATGAGCGTGCGCAAAGCACATAACAGCGGTCGCAACCACCTACGCAATGTCATAGATTACTACCAACGTTCGATCTCCCCAGAACCTTCGAACCCCATTGTCCCTGTCACGGCGCGCTGACATCCATCCTTTCCTGCAGAGATCGGCCACGAGAAAGCCCAATCAGTTATTGACTCCATCACCTCCTCCTACGCCGCCGAGGGCCAGGCACACAACAACCCGATGCTGCCCCAGAACCAGCCCGGTGGCGGCGCCTTCCCGCCCGCTGGCATGCCTTTTCCCCCGCCCTTCCCAGGAGGCATCCCACCGCCCGGGTTCCCGGCCCTGCCAGGCGTCAGCGGTCCCGGTGGGCCCTCTGCGCCGGGCGCACCGCCAGGCAACTTCCCCTTCCCGCCCCCCGGCCGCCCGGGCTCCAACGCCGCGTTTCCGCCCTTCCCTCCACCGCCGGGTGGTCCTGCAGGTGGCCCCGGCGCGCCCAACATGCCGCCCATGCCCATCCCTCCGCCCGGTAGCGCTGGCGGCCTGCCGTTCCCGCCCCCCGGTGGCCTGCCGTTTCCTCCACCTGGTGCTGGAGGTGCTGGTGCGCCGCCGAACTTCCCGTTCCCGCCTCCTGGTGGGTTCCCCGGTGGTGTGCCGCCTTTCAATCCTGCTGGGGGGCTGCCTCCTCACCTGGGGCCTCATGGTGGAGAGGGAAGATGATGATGGGGAGCTGGGCCGGGGCCAAGTTGTCAATGAAGTGATAATATCAGTCGGAGATCGAGCTGGTTTCGCTGTGTGTGAAGGCATTCCTTTCATGCGCCGTCGGCCGAGTGACATGCGCGATCTGAGAAGCATGGTTAGGGCGAATGGCGTTTGGCGTTGGTCGCTTGGCAGGGCCACAAGGTTGAGACAAAATCAAACGAGAGGTATCGAGATTGCTGGAACGTTCGAATCGACGAAGCACGGAAGTGTTTTAATCAAATGGTGGCCATAAATTTGCCAGACAGCAGTCACTCGAAGGATGGGCAGCTTTCCTCGACGAGCAACGCATGAGTGAACACGACAACACTGGGTTGGGAGATAAGCCTCTCCCTGGTTGGTTTTGCTCCGCTTTTCACGCAGTCAGGACTCAGAACTCGTAATTAGTTCTACAATTTGTATTGTACTAAGCACATGTGGATCAACAAGTCTTTTTGGCAGACAAGTCTGCTAAATAACCTGGGACTTGGCTCAAGATCATTGAGACAATTTGCAAACTCACTGTGCGCAGCACAGCCCAGTTAGGCTTCAGATGAATTGTTCGTCAAAGGGCCGTTAGGTATCATTCATCAGCTGTCAGTCAGGTAGCTACATGCAAAGGCTATCTATAGTATACAGCAGGTAAAAAGCTCAAGTCGTTCCATCATCCAAGTCGTCCACCCGTGCCAGCTTGATCTAGTCAAAAAGAAGAGCAACAAAGCAATGCTAGACAACAAAAATAATTACAAGTCGCTCTAAGCCTCCTTCGTAGCTTTTCAGTGCAGCGTAATATGCAAAACAGAGGGGAAAAGACATCCAAAGAGGAAAGCTGTCAATCATACCGCCTTACTGGGTGCATGCCATTGAAATCGCCATGCTCGTCAGAGTCCAACGCCAAAGTCCAATTGCCATCCACCGCGGAGAGTCGGCAACCCCGGCAACCCTTTGTACATACTGTCGCAAGTCATGGCATGGGGCGTATAGGCACGTGCAATCATGGAAAGCAAAAGACACCCCTTCCCCCATCCAAAAAAAGAAAAATATAAGTCCGTCATGAAGAGTAAATCACATGAAGTCGTAAAATGGTGGCTTGTGGCGTAGACGCTTCAACATCACTGATCGCTGTACCCCAGCCAACTCCGGCGGGAAGAGCCAATCGAGCTGGGAATATGCTGCGCCCGGGGGGAGGGGGGGGGCTGGTGCGGCTCCAGTAGTACACAAT
>MAVT02000052.1:0-12013 GCA_001702395.2 Diaporthe helianthi | reverse complement strand
GCATTCTCCGTGGCTGTGAGAACGCCTGCCGATAGCCATCTTGGCGAATGACATCTACCACGCCGTCACGAACCTCCTGGGGGCCACTGATCTTCTTCCGCAACTCATTGCTCCGTTTCTCACGTCTCTTATCGCTTAAGCGCCGTGTGAGGACTCCCAAGTTTTGAGACATGGACCATCTTCTGGTCTCAGAAGTCCGAGGAGGAGTCGCGCGATCTGCAGTACCGTTCGCATTGGCACGGGCGTGTTGGCCTCTGATGCTGCTCAGGCTGTTGGATCGGGACCAGAGCAATCGACGGCGTCCGTCTCCATCAGGCGCGGTCGAGGGGCGTTCTGTCTTACTCGTCTTCTTGCGAAGGGAGCCCACGCTCCCACGATGCTTGACCACCCGCAAGTTTCCACTAGGGGTCCGCCTGACTGTTCTTCTGTCCGAACCGCTAACAAAGTCCTCCACGTCTTGAAGAGGCATAATGGCAAAAGTCCGTTTCATGCGCGCACTAAGACTTCTCTTTGGTGGAGGAGGCCGGTTGTCAATGGCCGGATACCGCCAAACCTCTTCTTCGTCCTCGCCCTCTATGTCGTAAACTCCGTCATCGTCGTAGTGACCCGAGTAATACGACGGCCGCCAGTCAGGGTGAAGTCGGGTCTCATCCACAGACTGCTCGCGTGACAGCGACTCGCCGTATGGCTGGTCCACCTCTGTGTCGTCCATGGCGCCTTTGCGCATGTTCTTGCTCAGTGACAAGGTTCTCGCTAGGAGGCCACGACGAGTATCACGGCTTGGAGAAGGCCCATATGATGCATACGAATGCCGTCTTTTGCTCAGTGCCCGACGGACTAGGGAAGGTGCCTTCTGAAGTTTCTCATCTAGCTCATCGTAGAAGTTCCCCAGCATCTTGGTTTTCTCTTCTGCAGGTGTCAAGCCTGAGGGTGTTGCAGGGATGAACTTGATGGCGGGAGGCTCTGGCGGTTCTCGGGGGTTCCGCAACGGAGAGTCCACGCTGTCAAGAGTGAAAGTTGGCTGCGCCAGAGGTGTCGAAGGCTCATCCACAGAGATTCCGTCGATCTCCGTGGTCGTGATTGTAGGTCGGTCTGGTCTCTCTGTTGAATGACTCCCGCGATCGCCATCCGAACTTTCAGACGGCCTGTGGTCAACCACGAGGATAGACCTGTTCTGGTGAGGAAACATGCTAATGGCTCTGGCTTCCCCGATGTCGGCCGCTGACGTCCCGTTTGTTTCTACAGAAGCCTGTGAGAATGGTGTCGCCTTGGCTGAGGGCAGTAATTCTCCCATCTTGTACTCCGACTGCCGTAGCTGATGGGTCTCGAGTCTGTCTTGTTCAGCATTCGGTTTGAGGTGTTCCAGAGAAGGCACGGCGTGAACGGTGACAGCAGGCCCGGCATGTACCTGCTCCCTATAATCCGATGGCTCAGCGGCGTTCCGATCTGTCGCGAAGGGTGCAGGCTTGGTAGGAAACCCGCCAGCTTGTACGGCATTGTGAGCTCTAAGGCTGTCCGCAGTCAGCGATCCGGCCCGCGATCCATTCCGCGAGGCGTCTCTTGATTGACTTCGACTACCAGGTTGACTCGTCGGTGCGGATAAAGAGGACGCCCTTTGGGGAACAACAGGAGGAAAGTCCATGGTTCGCTGATCTCCAGGCGTCGAGCCATCCGACTCTGATATTGACCGCCCCCGTCTGGGTGGGCGGTCAAAATAGGGAGTCAGGTCTTGGCCATTTGGCAGCTTGTCCAGCGGCGCAGAGCCAAGGCTTTGACTCTTTGATCTGCTGCTGCCGGCCGACCGCACAGAGCGCTCGCGACTGCTAGTCCTGTTTGATGACTGGCGACCGGGTACCACAACTACCGGAATGCCGCCGCTCTTCCAGACATCGCGACGAGCCTTTCGGCTGCCCACAGAGTTGACTGTCGAGTTGGATGCATAGCTCTCGCGTAGTACCTCCTTGGCCCGGTCTGCAGGTTGCTGCCTGGACGTCGAACTATCCAAAGTCGTTGCGGAGCTCACAAGCGACGGTTGCCATATGGAATCACGCAATGCATCCACTCGCTTGACGTGGCGCAACGTTCTTTGGCGGCGCGGAGGGGTTCCGACCAATATCGCTTCTACTACCGTTGAAGCAGCCGATTTGGAGGACATTCCTGAAAGCCTTCTGCTATCCGCACTTGTGACTGCATCCGTATTCGCTCTCTCCGGAGCTGTGAAGCTTCTTGGGGGGTCGGGAGAGTCGTAGGTAAGGATTCTACCCTTCAGCGGGAAGGCGCGGACAGCTTTTGTGGCATTTGTCGGTGAGACAGTGAAATCGTCTACAACCTCGTGTTGCCTCTCGTTGATATGCGCACTAGACCGCCTCTTTCGCACAGTCACATTCCTCTTGAGGTTGTCATCCCATTCCTGTTCGACGTCACTGGGCGAGCTCCCGAAATCGCCGTCAAAGGTGGTGAAGTCGCCCCTGGGCTTGGGCGTGAGGCTGTTCTCGTCGGCCAAACTGGGTCCCAGGCCTAGTCTAGAGCCTGGCTGGTTTTGCGGGGTGTGCCTTTCACTACCATGACCATTGACGTAGCCTTTAGCAAGCCGCACTGTGACCTCGGAGGTTCTCGCAGATTGCGCGGCTGGACGTATTGTCAACCGGCCGTCCTCCTCATCCGAAGGTTCGGGGCTCTCCCTTGCAGTTTTGAAAGATTCGGTGCGTGACTCGGTGGTAGCCTTGGACGGTACTCGATCGGTGAGAGCGGGCCGCAATATCAAAGGTCCAGGCCGGATGGCACTCTGCGGGGGCGTTACGTCGGGAGTGGGAGGGCTCCGTTGATTCGGTGGGGTGCTCGGGCTGGTCTTGGAGGGCACGTCCTCGGAGCTCTGGGCTGGCGTCTGGAGGGGACTCAAGCCCGAGATGGGGATAGAGTGGCTGCTCGATGATGTTCTGGAATGCGTTGGTGGGGTCGGTGGCAGGTCCCCACCACTTATCCTCCGGCGTTGATGTCGCAACGTATGGCTGCTTGCCACGAGTGAGCGGGGCTTAACGTGCGAGAGGGTATGCATGCGCGGTACACAGTAGTGACTACTTACCTCTGAGTGCCCGTGCTGGGTGTTCTTGCAGGGTCGGAGCCATTAGAGCAGCTTCCATTTGCGCTCCTGGGATGCGGGAGGACCTTGTGCCTTTTGAAGACCCTCTGGCTTCTCTGGCTCTCCGGGCTCGCATCGATGTCATGATCCGAACCAGGCGGCACAATATACTCCACGCCGGGAATTGCCATGGTGCTCGAAGTCGAAGAATACGGGGACCCAGGCATACTGATTGTCATATTCAGGTTTGGGTGCTTGCGCAGGCAGGATGTGCCGCGACAAGGCCCTTGGCTTTTTGTGGTCGTTGTTCTATGCTGCGGCTCGGCGGATGACGTCTCGATACTTTGGTTGCATTGTGGTTAATGATCAAAATTGATACTTGGTGGTTCGTTAGACTATGCTCCCAAGCGAAGCAAGCTTGGTGGATATCGAGCCGTGTGCGGTGGTCTACGGAAGGAAGATGTAGCCTGCTTGCTGGCGCGGGCCAAAAAAAAAAGGGACGGCCGATACACAAGAGCTGGAGAACGTGTCTTTCCCTTGATGAATCCGTAACACGTCGTACGAGGCGGCAAGAATGGCGAAGGGTCTCCCAGGGTAGCCGTGGGCTGTCCTGGGTGTGAGGACTCGAGAAAAGTGCGAAGGGAAATTTATGTCATGCGTTGTGAAAACAGAAAGGGAGGAGAGAATACAAGGATGGAGTCGAAGAGGCTATTCGCTAATTGTGCATCCATCAAAGTTGAGGCGCAGGCCAATAAAGGAATAGGTAGGGTCGAAGAAGAAGTTGCGCATGGCTGACGAAGGAGACGCCAAAGCTGGAAAGGAATAGCTGACGTCTTGGAAGATGGGGTGGACTATTTGTGGCTCTGGCTCTTTTAGAGGGCGGGAAAAGGATGCTTGCTACAGCAAAATACTCGAACCTTGCCCCCCCCCCCACTAAGACTGGGGACTGGGAGTTGCTGCAGCCGACGACGACCACGACCACACGAGACTTGGGGGAACCCGAGATTGGGGGGACAAGGAGAGAGGGTGGGAGCGTGGGAGTGTGGGAAGGTCGACCAACTGCGATGCGGATGTGCAAGGGACTTGAAGTCACTCCCACACTCATTAATCCGTCATGTCAGTCAACCAGCAAGTATAAGTCATGGACGACCAATTCTGCACGCTACAGTCTGGGCAACTCGAGTACTCCGTCGTCTCCGTCGTCAAAACAGGGAACTTGGGCTTGCCAAAACGAGGGGCTGGGAACCTCAGGGCCTGGAAGGGGGGAACCCGGAGGTACCTAAGTACCTACGTCTCTCTGGCCGATAGTGAGGCCGGGCCGAGCAGGCAAGTGGCCCTGGACATCGGCTCATTATGCTACGCTGCTTCCAGATTGTGGTCTGCTGCGAAAGCTTGAAGATCGGGTGGGCAGAAGCTCAGACTTGGATATATCCCAAGCGGCAATAACAAGTAATTAGACCCAAGTCCTGGGTGAAAGGTCCTGGATAAAAAAGGGCAAGATCGTCGCCTCCCGTAAGGAGCTCGGACCAAGTGCGGATGACAACGTCGACAAAGCAATTGTTCGTCGTCTTTTTGCAGCCTGCTGAGCCTGCCAGACATGCTGAGAACCTGATACCTGAGACCTGAGACCTGAGACCTGAGACCTGGGGTCACGGCTTCGGCATCTTTCAAGTCTACGGCAGATGGAAGCCACCACAGTAACACATTATATGTACTGCCCACCACCACCAACACGACCAGAGGATGGTTGGTGTTTTGGTCGCAACCTCGCCCGTCTCGCCAACCACCCACCACTCACGCGTCTGCATCGAGCCAACACCACTACAGGCAAAACCCGTCCATCTCCTTGCCTTGGCCTATAACTTCAAAGCAATACGGCAAGGTGTCTCCATGTACTGCGGTACACGCTCGCCTACTCTTTGGGGATTCCGCTACCATCCGAATGCAGTCGCCCACCCGGCACGAACCCTATCAGGCAAATCAAATGCGACCACAAGCCAGGCTCACCCGCTCATTCGTTCGAGACCTGCATACCGACTTGGGACTTGGATGGCTTGCAGCCAACCAGGGATGCATGCCTTCACCCGCGCGCACTTTTCACGCTGCGGTAACAAAAGATCTCAGACCTCAACAGGGCGCCCGGCGGACTCAAACTCACTTTAATTGTTGGGGGGGGGGTGCCCAGCAATCAATCGTCTCTGGCGTTTCAGAGACCTGGTCACGATGGTTGAAAGCCCCCATGAGCAACGTTGGGTTGTGCTTGTGCCTGTCTGCCTGTCTACCAACGAACCAAGAAGTCGCTCAAGGATTGTCAACGTGGACGTAGTTTGCTCGACACCTTGGCGACTTCGAACCAAGACCTGAAACAGAACCTTCTCCACCTGGCTGATGGGAGACAAACTTTCGACTTCCCCCCGGACCCGATGCTATTAGACGAGTCCCTTGATGGTCCTCTCTTTCATAAAAAGCGCGGCTGGGCGCTCTTCATTTAAAATTGTATTCATTATCCTCATATTCAGGTGGCCCAAAGATACACAGCAGCTCTAACGACTCCTCTTCGCGGCGCGGGCCTTCCCTCCCGGCTGATGAGGTTGCTGTTTTTCGTTCTTTGTCACGACAGTACCTGACCAACTCATGTACGCAGAAGTTCTGAAGTCAGTCATGCAACCACGTCGGCGCGAAAGCTATGGTATGCGGAAGAGGTCGAGACTGAAGACCTTGCTACTCATCACCGTTTGTAATCACGCTGTCTATACCCACCAATGATTTCTCAAACTAACTGACAGTGATAATGGATGCCAGGAAGTCCTTCCGGCGCGTCGTCCATCAGAGTGAGTCCAGATGTGATCATGGAGCGAGTTGTCCTACAGGATATCATCTCACAAGAGTTTCTTTCACAGGAGCTCATGCCTATTGGCGGATGTCCCTGGAACCTGTTGTGGAGGAAACCCGCGCACGCAAGCATTTTCTGCTAGGTACACTCTGACCCTAGTCGGTTCGGTGCTGGTGCGTGCCATGCTCTGGGAGAATTCAGTCTGGGCACATTCCTTCTGAGCTCCGCAGCTTATTCACAACCTCACATCTCCTGGCAGCCGAATTGGGCTCAAGCGGAGTGGTCGTGGCTCCAGTGGAGCACTCGTCCCGAACCACGGGAAGTCCCGAACCGGGTCCAATCTGTTCCCCGGAGTGGCCCACAGTCCTCAGTTTATGTTCGGTGTTCGGGGGCGGCAAGTGACGCACCTCTCAATTGAGGATCAATTGACAGTGATGGAAGGGGCTGTCTCAGCACTCTGTCGACGGATAACGTCAATATTCCTGGGAAACTTCTTCGCAGTCAACTGCCCCAGCCCCCGATGAGAGCACTTCGTTGTCAGATAAGCATCCCCCAGGGAGCCCCCATCGGCCAAGAGGCGTCTTATCTTTTGCTTTCTCCAAACCCCACACCGGGCACCGTTGAAGATAACCAAAGAACCCCGCCAAAACTACGGGCATGTCCCTGCCACTCGTCATACATCGATGCTAGCTCAACGTTGCGGCTGGCCGGCCCAGGGGCTAGTGGGATAGTTCCCCGGTCCCTGGGGCTTGAAGTCAGACATGAACTACAGTTTCCATTAGGGTTCGAAACATCTCAACACAGGCAGGATGGCCCGGGGCTCGTGTGCTTGAGATCACGCAGCTGGCTATAGTCATTGGACAATGCTGGCCTGCGGAGGTTATGCCATGCCTCGACAGCTGGCACAGCCTAGCAGGCCAGTGACGCAGGTCATCCACATCCACATCATGATGTGCAGATACTATCTCGATGCCCCGCACCCCGGGCGGCATTCCCGCTACCGGCTTCGGTATCTCCTGGGGGGAGCTATACGTGCCAATGGACAGGACGCCGCTCAAGTCAGCCACTTGCCCGGCAGCTTGGGGGCAAACCATGGGGTCAGTCCCCTTGCACGACCGCATTACTACGTCGACTGACTAGTCGATTGGTCGGGCCACATGAATTGGCGATGCTGAATGGTCAGCTTGGAAAGCATGGTGTTGATAAGCTACGGGGCAAGGTGCTTGATCTTGACCGCAAGTGTCTACCCGCTAGAATGTGAGAGCAAGCTTGTGTATAGCTTTAGAACAATAAAACCAGGCCGAGACCCCTCAGAGAAACCGTCATCAGTTCCTACGCCGTGACCTTATGCTTGAATATCTTCTCCCATACGCTTCACTATGCTGTCGAAGACCCCGTTTGCCCTGGCTGGGGCTGCCGTAGTAGCTGCTCACAGCAGCCATGGGCCACAGAGTCCGATTTCGGGACCCCATCAGTCACTGTGGTATAGTGTCATCCCTGGGGATGGAGGCACACAGGTACGTCATGACAAACGACGAGGATCCAGCGTCCTTGTACTGAATAATACTCCTCAATAGGCCGACTCTGTCTTCTCCGGGATCTCGACTTTTGGACGCCTGCCATATGCCCAGTGCTTGTCCCCCCAGAGCGACGTGAAATATGACATCGCCTTCATTGGTATGTCTTTCACAGTTTTAATCTCATTGGAGGCATCAATTGCAGCCCTGACTGACATTCCACTTGTGTCGAAGGTGCACCTTTCGATACCGGTACTTCATACCGCCCGGGAGCCCGTTTTGGCCCTTCTGGTATAAGGCAGGGGTCGCGAAGGTTGAACCTCTAGTATGTGTTGCCCCATCAAGCCAGAACAGTAACGTAAGGATTTATGAAATCTGACCTTAGTCGGTTCCAGCGGAGGATACAATGTTCCTCTTGACACGAACCCATTCAATAGCTGGGCTTCTGTCCTCGACTGCGGCGATATTCCCGTGACTTCGTAAGTACCAAACGGAACCCAGGGCATCTGTACTCTTTGGGACTGACAGGCTTGTTTACCAGATATGACAATACCTGGGCTCTTCACCAGATCGAAGAGGGGCACCACACCATCCTCACCCGCGACCCAGCCACGGATGCCGACAAGCTCGGTCCGGCGAAGAAGGGCAAGACCCTGCCCAGGGTGATCACACTCGGTGGGGACCACACCATCACACTGCCCCTGCTGCGGTCCATCAACCGGGCCTACGGGCCTGTGTCTGTCATCCATTTTGACTCGCACCTTGACACGTGGCGGCCCAAGGTCTTTGGTGGCTCGCCGTCCGAGGTGGCCAGCATCAACCACGGGACCTACTTCTACCACGCCGCGCAGGAAGGCTTGCTGAAGAACGACACCAACATCCACGCTGGCATCCGTACGACGCTGAGTGGGCCCTCGGACTACGACAATGACGGCTACTGTGGCTTCCAGATTGTGGAGGCCCGCGAGATTGACACCATCGGCATTGACGGTATCATCAAGAAGATCAGTGCGTCTAGACCGTGACTCATTGAAGCTACTTCTTGTCCATTGGGACGGTCACTGACATCTTATAGGGGAGAGAGTCGGAACCACGAACCCCGTGTACCTGAGTATTGACATTGACACCCTGGATCCCGCGTGTAAGTTTCGACTTGTTTGATCCCGCACACAAGTCAAACGAAACATTGGGAAAGCTGACGCATGATAACACAGTCGCACCTGCCACTGGCACCCCCGAGACCGGTGGGTGGTCGACGCGCGAGCTCCGTACCATCCTGCGCGGTCTGGACGGCATTAATCTCATTGCTGCGGACATTGTCGAGGTTGCCCCCGCGTATGACACGAACGCGGAGCACACGACCATGGCTGCCGCCGACGCCCTGTACGAGGTCATGTCCATCATGGTCAAGAAGGGCCCTCTGAGCAAGACTGTGGACCAGGGCAAGGAGCCGGAGCTATAGGTTTTAAACGGATGGTACGGGTGAGGAGTCAGGCGGACGGGATATGTTGTTGAAAAGTCAGCATTTCTGGTGATAAGGCAGGGAAAAGAAGCAGGCGATGAGTTGGCGTCATGAAGAGGTTGGAGATGTTCGAATTTCTATTCTAAAAAGCAAGGCAGAGATGCCGTGTCTCCGATGAAGTAACATGATGAATGATATTTGAGGATAAGATGTATGCCTTGCTGTGTGGCCCGAAGCAAAAGGTCTCAAGGCCAGGAAATTTGCCTGCAGGCATGTCGTCGGCATACATCTCTTCTTTTTCATACGGTCAGTCCCAACGTACTCGGGGAGGGGTTTTCTGTCACATTGAGGGTGATTTCCCTGAACTCTTCTTCTTCGTGGAGACGGCCTAATTGACTGGACGACCTTGATGTGGGATTGGTGTTTATACGGTACTAACACTTAGATAGTGTCGCCCTTTTGACCAGGGAGCGCCAGAAAATCAAGGCAAGTAGGTCATTGAAGCAATTTGTGTTCTTGCGAAGCCACAGCAGTTGTTGTGGCAAGCAGCTGTGGGGCGAATAGGGCATGGAGCCGCCACTGTGCAAGCATTGGATGTCACGCTGTGATTTTCACATACAATGATGGGATGCAATTATAGGGCAACTTGGTTTTGCTTTTCTATTGAGTTGACTTTGACTCTTCATACCTACTTAAGTAGGTAGGTACCTGGGTAGGTAATTAATTTGGACGGAAATACTTGGATATTGGGGTGCTCAAATGGAATTAGGCGTCGGGCCGTCTCCGCTAACATTTACGCCTGCGCTTATGCTGTGGCAGGTCAGCAGCCCCCACGGAGTACTATTGCTATGCCCCAAGCCGGAGCATTTGGAAGTTCACCAAACCAACACACAATGCAATCCTCAAATATTCTAACCTAACTACGTGCTTGACTGTCAGAGGTTGCCTATGCTCGGGTTGCAGTCCAGTCTGTTGAAGACCAACGCGCGACCTGAGTGCTCAAGTGGTTTTTACCGGTACTGGCCTACTCCTGAGCACATGCCCAGGTGCCCTGACCACACACACACACCCCCCACACACCACACACCCCCCAAGCGCTCCTCACCACCTTCTCTCGTCATTCAGAAATGCTTCTCAGGTTCCCGGCAGAACTACAGCGTATGGTGGTTGAAGAGCTCCGACTACCTCGCCTGCCCGTTGGAACCCCGCGGTCCCTGAATGCAGACTTTGTCGACTCTCGCTCGGCACTCGCCAGCCTATGCCTTACATCGCGTCGCTTCTATGGGCTGGCCGAGCCTTTACTATACGAGAGTATTGCTCTCACAGAGGACAAGCAGTTCGTGTGTCTTCTCCACGCCCTGCTTGTCAAACGGGACAGGCGATCATGGATACGTTCTCTGGCCTGCCCCATGAGCATCATGTCTGAGACGGATAATCTCCAAGCTCTGCCTTTGTGGAACCGACTGATTGCGCCATGCAAGGAAACCGACCTCGACCAACGGGAAAGTCTAGCACTGCTGTTTACTGAATTGGAAGTTGGCCGTATCCTAGAAGAGGACCGGTGGGACGATGATGAATTTGGGGATGTACAAGTTCAGTTTTGCGATCAGCTGCTGGCTGTCATTCTGTGCTTGACGACGCATTTGGAGGACATTCTATTGCAGATACCGACAGACCAAGAGCCGCACCTGAACGACTATCTGCTAAACCTCGACCACACTCTCAGCATAGCGCGGAGTTACCATCCGTCCGGTGTGCTAAAATCGCTGAGGAGTGTTCGCGCCCAGCCAACGCGTCTCGTCGAATGCGAGTCCCACAACTCAGGTTTCAGGGAGATAAGGCCACGCAACGTCGTGCCCGGGCGTTACGACCCAGCCTTTGGGATAGATCCCTTATGCCTTCATGCCTTTGAGATGCAGAACGTCGAGGCAGTAGAGTATTGTGGCGACAACGGTGTCTGGTTCAAACTCCTCAAACCCGATCATGGCCCGTGGACAGATGAAAATCTACCCCTGGACTTGAGGGGATTCCGCTCCCTGAAGAGCCTGAAGCTGTACGAGAGCAGGACAACACCTTCGTACTTAAGACACCTTCTGGAGCAGGCCCACAGCCTCGAGACCTTCCACTATACTACGAGACAACAAGAATGGAGGCAAGACTATTCGGATTCCCGGTATGCCCGGTATGCTTTCATGCCCCGCGATTTCTTCTCGCTTAATGAGGCACTGGAGCCGATCAAGGATACTATAAAGGAACTGACCCTGGGGAGCGTCAAACGATCTTGGGATAACGGTGACCAAGAATATCGCGACCTCGAGCTGATCGTGGTCCTGGACTCATTCGAGAGGCTCACCCGTCTATCGATTGATGTCAGGTGGCTTATTCCCATCTCGCTGGACATGGACGAGGAGGTGGCTATAGTCCCTCTGTGCAAGAGACTGCCCCAGTCTATCGAAGAAATCAGACTCGCCGAGACGTGGACGAGAAGAGACCTTCGAGCGCTATCTAGCAGTTCACGACTCGAGAAGCGGGCAATGGCCTGGGTGCAGGCCGCACTCTGGACCCTCTTGGGCGTCGAAGACGAAGCTGGAACCAAGGTAAGGAAGATTTCTCGCCTGAGGAAGGTGACCCTCGCGGCAGTGCCCACCTTCCATTCATTTGGTGCTCTAGGACTGGGGTCAGACGATGAAGACGATGATGGAGATTTCGACTGCGCACCTCTCAAGACGGATCAAGGAATAGAAGAGATGAAGTGCGCATTTGCCATGCACGGTGTCGAATTCAATGTCGAGTGGATATGTGATCACCTATTTTTCTCACCGTCCCCTGGTGATTCCGAGGATGATGACGAGTCATACGAATTTGACCTATACAACGCTTGAGCTTGAGCACTCGTTTTACACTTTAATAGTACTTTGTAAGATCCAGAGATCCCAGGTGCCACATAGTGTGCCATAATGCTATCAATGCTGCATCGCGTTCTATTCACTTCTCCTTTGCACCCCAGGCCTCTAGATCCGCCATCAACTCATCCAAATACTGTGTCGTTCATCATCCTGGTACTTCAAGAATGCGGATATTCGCACACACTTTTTCGGATGTTGCACACACTCGGATTACTA
>MAVT02000051.1:45393-68684 GCA_001702395.2 Diaporthe helianthi | reverse complement strand
TACTTAACTAATAGCTACTTAGTAGACTTTATAGCCTTATTTAACTTAAGCTTAAGGTCCTTAAAGGTATTATACCTATTATTAAAGAGTTTTAGGTAAATAAGGGGATTTAAAAGGGTAGGGCGTTAGTAGTTTATAATAGTAATATTAGACTTCTACTTATAATAGTTCGCCTACTATTATATATTTAGGCTAGAGTAGTTAGGAATATCTACTATTACTATAATATTAAATAGTAAAAATATAACTAGTAGATATATAATTTTAAGGCTAATTTAATTAATTGAAAAATATATTTAATTAATATTAAATATAGTAAGTAGTAGGCTATTAGTTAAAGATTTTATAGTTAATAGTATTTTATATAGTGCGGCTAATTAGGCTATAAAAAGTATTATATACCTAGGTAAGTAGTATAGTAAGGTTAAATAGCGCGCTCTAATTAGTTATAGCGTAAATTAGTTAAGAAACTAGGTATATTATCCGTTTTTCTAGGTGCGAATATCCGTACTCATTATATAAGTATATAAGTAGTTATTATAACTCTACTAATAATAACCTAAAGCTTTTATAATATATTAGTATATACGCTTTTTATATAAGAGAAAGTATAATATCTTTCTACTTTATACCTATATTTTCTAAAAGTTTATCTAGTAGTATAAAATTATTAAATATTTAATAATTAGCTCTTAAAGCGTATTAAAGTTACTCCTATAGAAAATTAGTTAGGAAAGCTAATAAACGTTATAGTAAACCCCTGTAGTACCTACTAATGCATGGTATAGAAGTTTTAAAGTTGGCTGACCCTTGTTTTGAAATTTTGAATTCATTAACAATTTAACATAGTCTTACGGAGCCGCAGACGGCAACTACACACTACTGGTGGTAGATATTGCAAACCCAACGTCACATCACATGCTATTGAAGCCTCGTGATGAGTGCAAAAGAGATCCCCGGTAACATGTGCTACTTATCAAGGTAACACACGAGGTAGTCCGTCCCATGCTCGACACTTGAGAAGTGTCTTCTCTACTGTCTGTGCAAACATTAGTACCGACTTCGACTGAGGCGGTCTTGTTATAATTGTCCATTCTCCCCGAGTATGGATTGGATGATGCGATGGAGAAATCCACATCGCAGGGTTGATTTATTCTAGTTTTAAATGCAAATGACACTCTACAAGTGGAACAGCGTCCACACATAGACAGGCGGACAGTTGCGAGGTCAGCTCCCTTATCGTAAGGTGCACCTCAGCCCTGAAGACAGCCACAAGTCTCTCCTGCACCAGAGGCACGAACGAGCCCCAGATTTCGATGCATGAACTCATAAGCCGTAGTCAAATGGGATTGCATGCAGCAGAGGATGATTGCAGCTTGCAGACGGCTGTCTACTTGAGTACACAGCAGGAATTTGGAGGTCCGCCTCTTCAGCATGTAGAGGAAGGTGCCTTCCAGATTCGGGTGGTAGGTGTGCTTTGGGTGAGTGCCTTCCCAATGTCGAGGAAAGTACTCCCAGGTGCAAAACTTGTGTGCCTGGGACCCAGGCAAGATCTGTGAACTGAATCTACAAACCGCTCGTGATGCCATCTTGACCACGGCAAGATCTTTAATTTGTACGAATACCATATTGTCACTACTCACCATCATCATGCCTTCCACACTCGAGTTCGGTACCTTCCGCCTCCCCGCCCTCCAGATATGATTGTCGAGATGGGCCGACTTCAGCTCGCCAGGCTGAACCGCTGGTGCCGGGTGAGTTGGTCGGGCATGCTGCTCTTCAATAGATCAGATAGGACCATGCAATGGACTGCACTGCTTCCAGATTCTGTCTTGCTCATTCTTCTCCAGTTGCATGCATTATCACTTGAATGCGTCCATTGCGTCGATTTCTTGCCCACTGTCCACAGTTCTTGCCCCCCAGTCCTTGCTGCCAGTTCTTGTCCCCAGTTCTTGTTCTTCTGTTCCTGTGTCTGACCGAATGTGATGTCTTCGGGTGTCTTCGATTTTGCCTCGTTATTCTAATTAGTCTAGCTCAGTCCCGGACACTGGTCCATTGCGAACATGGTCAAGTGACCATGGTACCGGACTGTTCTGTTCCCCTGTCCTTCCCGCTCTGCCCTGAGTTCCAATTGTATGTTGTGGGTGATCTATTAGGTTGTTCTCAAATGTATTTCGCTTTTTGCGTCTTGACTTGCGTCACTGACTTCTGATGGTCTGTCAAGGGTGTGGTGTGCACGACTTACTGACAACGCTAATGTTGTAGATACTACGGCAGCTCGACATCGAAGAGCGCTTGGTTGATGACGGGGCGCTGACCACCGAATGGCAGCAATTCCGAACCACCGAGCCACAAAAGAGTGCAATATCAGGTTTGAAGCCTGAGCTACTTGTCTCACCAGCAGGGCCGTTAAGTTCAAAGGTGTGCTTGGTTTTGCACTACCCAACCTTCGCCACCAAGAACTTATTCGACTCGTCGGTTTATGACCTGTCGAACAAGTCAATAGGACGTGTTGCAGGTTCCGGCTTCAACGACAAGAACGCCCTGTGGTTAGACCACTTCTGTCGGCGTCATAGAACAAGCCTGAAGAACAAGTCGGAGCGGTTTGTGCCTGGCAAGCACGTTGAGCCGGCTCTTCTTGTCCACCATCAAGAGTGGTTGGAGCTCTGTCTTCGCACTGCCACTGCGAAGATTCTTGTTATCTTCGGCAAAGAGAATGAGACCTACTTCAGACATCGTTGGGGTGGTCGGCTTGAGAAGATGGACTTGTGGGGCGACTACAAGGACATCTCGCTCTGGCTTCTCGCCCCGGAAGAAGATACATATGATCGGGTGGAGCGGCTTGTTCTGTTCCTTTGCCATCCCGAGCATATTGGTCATAGTAAGTTTGTCTCTCTTCCACGGGTGACAAGCGGGTCTGACGCAGAGTCCGCAGAAAGGAGTACTGAGCTGGCCCGGAAGTACGACCAGCAACTGGGCCTTGCGGCTCAGCTTGCAGGTATTGTACAGACGGAAGAACAGGCTAAGTACCAAGAAGACTCCGTGGACTCTGCGGATATCGTGGAGCTTACGGAAGATAGATGGGACGTCTTAAAGCGGAAAGACTACAACAGGCTGGAGCTCGTAACTGGTCAAGTGCATGTTAATGTTGCTTGCACCAGTTGTGGGTTTCCACGTCTCGACGTATATCCAAAGTTTTTGGATCCGGCTATCTACCTCGCCTCCCGCCCGCGGGGGTTTGATAGTATTGACGGCCGCGTCTATCTTGCTGCAGACGCCACATGCCCAAAGTGTCGGTGCAAGAGCGTTTTTGCTCCGCTCGGCAAGGTCCAATATGTCGTCCATGACGATTTCTGGAAAGGGTATGTAAAAGACAAAAGAATTCCGGGGCCAGATCACACATCATTGCGAGATCTAAAGGAGCACGAGGCTTTATTGCTACCACCCGGCGAAAGCACCCCTCGGTGGATACCCGGCTCTGAGGTATACACGAGGGGCAAGAGGAAGCGGTCTGTTGATGACGATGGCACGGACTAGATGCGCGCCAGTCGGTTTGTATTCAACAGCCGAGGTTCGCATACTCTCATCCCACTGGTTGAAGGTGTTGCGATCGTCGTACGCTCTTCCTGGTGGTAGATGGATTTGCTTCTCTGGTGTATGGTCGAAGGTGTTGCTGCGGCGTACGCTCTTCCCATCGTTTCCCTCTGGAGTGACAGAACCGCTAAAAGCAAAAAAAGGCATAGGTGGTGGAAAAGGTGGTCTTGCTCATGCGGGTCGGTCGAAGGCGTTGCTCCTGTTTACGCTCTTCCCGTCTCGTGGGTGACAGGATAGGATGGGGTGGTGATCTTGCTCTTGCGGGTCGGTTGAAGGCGTTGCTTCTGTATACGCTCTTCCCGTCTCGTGGGTGACAGGATAGGATGGGGTGAGGATGCTACAGTAACAAGGTGGAGAGTGGGCATGAAACGTACCAGTACTAATCGCCAGGGATCGCTTTTCGAGGAGTTTCGTCTTCGTTCTCATGAGGACGGTCCCTGCTGTTCGTGGGAAAGGGATTCGACCGCCAGCCACCAAGGCCCATCTGCAGATGCTACCTGTACCTTGCACCCCGCCAAACAGAGCCTGATGTTGGAAAGACACCCAGGGTCACCCTTTCTGAACCCTTTTTCGGACTTGCGCCGCCCAGCTCAGCATCAAACGAACACAGCACCAGGCCTCCAGGTTGATGGTCGGCGCCCGTCAAACAACGTTTGATAGTGCGAAACACGTTCAACAATCTTCGAGCGCCATCTTTGACACGCTGGCCAGCCAGCATCGAGATCAGGCAACAATTGTCCAACTTGTGGCGGCCCAAGCAGAAAATGGCTTTCACTGCGACGATTATCAACACTGGAAGTCGAATTCCCTGCCGGCCTCCTACACGACGCCTCCCAGAAACCCAATTCAAATGTTGCGAACAGGATCCAACGACTGCGAAACCACCACCACCCAACGACTGCGATTCATGGGGGCATCATACCAACTGAGAAGTTTGCGAGACTTGAATTCGGACTACTAGTACGTATCTTGGCCTCCATGATACCTGTGGTGCACAGTTCATCAACAGCATATCACAGCCGCTGACGGAAATCTAGCCAGCTCAACCAGTTCAAACCGATGGACCCGTACCCTCTATCGCTGGCCGCAACGTGCTCTGCCATACTTGCAAGACTCAGCCTGCACTTCTGGAGAAGACGAGCACCGAAAGTCAGCTTACCCTGGCTCGAAGTTTTCGATGAGTCGTGTCCGTACATTCAAAGGTTCGGACGCTTCGTGTCAACAGCGCCAGTCGTCTCCAACAGCAACGACAAGTAATCCAATCGTAGGAAGACGTCACGAATCGCCGCGGAATCGAACCCTGAGCCATCATCCGTCTCTGTCATCGAAGCATTCTACATGGGGCCTTGAAAGGAATTGGTGGCGTTTGGCCCAAGACTCCACAGCCCGTCTCGGCTCGACATAAGCCATCCGCCTATTTGTTTGTCAATATTATTTGAACGCGCCTGTTGCAATTACATTGGCCAACCAGGGCATGTTGAGAGCATGCCAGGCATCGCATGCGCGATTCGGATGAGGACCCCGGTTGCGACTCGCGACAAACGTTTTGCAGCGGCTGCCCTGATGTTTTGAACGAATATTCTCTCGAACCGGCCACTCCCTCATTTCGGCAACCAACACCACTAACAATGCCAGTCATGTTGAATCATGCGCGGGGCATTGAAGCAACATCGTCTAACATTGTCGGCCACCTGAAGCCCTTCTCATTCGTCATGGTCCAGACCGAGAGAAAGCGTGCTTCCCTTCTGTGCGCAAGCTCGGAATGGACAACAGATGGACGCAGAACGTCACGCCTCTCCCACTTCATAACGGAGCCCGGGGCAGAAATCAGCATGTGTTGATACATCCTTCGGTCCGACTTGACTCTGCTGCGAATAACTTGGCTGGCCGGCCAAATTTGGCGCCTCGGCATCAGCAGCATTTTCTTGAATACGGCTCAAGGGTTGCTCTTTTCCAAACAAAGTTCGCATCAACAACAACAGCACCAATAACAGCACCAGCAACAGCACCAACAACAGCACCAACAACAGCACCAACAACAGCACCAATAACAGCACCAATAACAGCATCAATAACAGCATCAATAACAGCACCAATAACAGCATCAATAACAGCATCAATAACAGCATCAATAGCAGCATCAAAAACAGCATCAATCACATAACAGCATCAATAACAGCATCAATAACAGAATAACAGCATCAATATCTGGTTTCGTTCTTAATCCGTGTACATCCCGGAGGCGTACGGTCCCTTCACAGGGTGGTAAACGCTCAAAGACCTAGCGTTCAAAAGAAAATGCAGAAGACTGTCTGGGCACGTGGCCAACAGCGCCAATAACAACAAGAACATCAATTCCCAGCATCTATTTCCAGTGTCAGCAGCGTCCCGGTCTCGGCGCCCTGTTTGGCGTGGAACCACTTTCGTTGGTCCGGATATAAGGAATCCTAGCCGCAAAATCACACTGTCAACCGGTCTAGTGTGGCAGCCCTAGCGTCCCATTGGCACAACCCGGGCTGGCAACCTGAAGACCACGCAGTGGATCTCCTCCACAAAGAACAACGCTTGCTCACCGCCAACTTGTTCAGGAAATATGGAAACCAATTTTCCGCTTCACACCAACAATCAGCCCGCCCGGCTAGCTCAATCGGTAGAGCGTGAGACTCTGTTCGTTCTCCCCTCCCACCCAGAAACATAAATCCTTCGTCTTCTAACAATGGTTCCAATAGTACAATCTCCCGATTCTAAAAGAGACATATCTCAAGGTTGTGGGTTCGACCCCCACGTCGGGCTCAATTCCCGGCTTACAGGTTTACATTTTTGTCTTTTTGTTCCTGTCGAAGTCTTGCAGCGCCTCCCTCGTCAACAAGCTTGGGACCGTTGCAGCCGATGCTGCTCACTCTACAGTTGTATGTCCTTCCGGACTCAAACTGCACCATTTCGATCGTCTTCCTACTATCCACATACCATGCTTTGGCATGAGATGTCACTGATCCAAGTACATTTTGATGACAGGGTTGGTTGTGCCGGATGGGGCCGCCGTACTACAACCACCACTGACATCGCCGCCGCCGCCGCCGTCCTTGTCCTTGTCCTTCTTGACATTCTTCCTGCCCTATCTGAAGTATCAGCGGAGACGCTGAATCGCTTGATGGACCGATCTCCGACTGTGAATGGATGCACCGTCAATCCCCAGTCACAATTTGTGCAGCTTTTGCGTGCTCGGGCACTGGCGAGTCGAGGTGCTTGTTTCGACCAACTTCACGCTCAACATACGGACATGGTTGAAGTGACTCGATCCAGACTCTTCTCAATCTGGGCTTGCCAGTTTTGGAACAAAGGGTTGGCATGCTATGGATGCAGAAAAGGCACGACTTGGGGCCGGTTCACACTGGATGAGACCAAACGCGAAGCCTGAGGGGCCAAAGATAAGAAGTCACAAAGCGTGGAGAGGTTCGGTTCAAGAGGGTGGGTAGACAGGGAATGGGAGGAGTGGTTGGAAGAGAAGAGGAAACCATGGAAGAGGCGCCCGCAAAGGAAAGAGAAAAGAAGACAAGGGCGAGATGACAAATGACGACCTCACGGGTCATACCCAAACAAAAAAAAAAAAAAAAAAAAAAAAGGGAGGAAAGGGAGAGGGTATCTGGAGGGTGGGAGAGAAGGGAAAAGAAGGAAGAAAAAAAAAGGTGGAAGAGGTGGAAGAGGGCAAGAGACCGAGAAGGGAAGAATAGGAAAGGAGAAGAAAGAAGAAGAAGAAAAAAAGAAGAAAAAAAGAGAAGAAAAAAGAAGAAGGAAGGGGAAGGGAGGCAATATGGAAGAGAACCACGAAGCAACCACGAAGCAACCACGCCGAAACGGGAAACGAGGAGGGCATTAAGTGCGACACAATGACGAAGACGTGGAGGAATACGGAGTCGCTACCGGAAAGCAGAAGCAAAAAGAAGGAAAGAAAAACACTGGTTGAGGAACACGGGGCCGAATGGAAGGGTTGCGGTGCAAGAAAGGAGGGACAAAGGCGTAGAAACGACCAATCGTGAGGTGGAAAAGAGGAGTCAGATATGGGGAGGTAGAGGGTCAGTTGGTGGATGTGCGGATGGACCGAGAAGGAAGCGCACAGGGCGAAGGGGTGACAGCTTGATTGACGGTTGAGGACCACACACAGGTTTGCTGGTCGAATGGTGGTTTCTGGTACGCGATGTCGGTAAGTCCAAGTGCCCCCTGCTTTGAACAGTCTCCCTGACCTTGAGACGGCGGAAGTAGCCTTTGCGACTCGCTGTCATTACGGCAGGCCACGAGTCTTGCAGAGACGGACGACCAGCACTGTTACATGTTGCCCAATCGCCTTAAATCCGACCACAATCCAGCCACTGGGCTTGCAGGTCGAAGTTCAGCCATGCCTGTAGCAGTTCCCACCTCGTCATGGCTCACGGGGTGCCCCGGTCAACAGTTGCCGACTACTGATCTCGGCTCTAGCACCCCAGTCCACACCTTTGTTTGCATGCCCGGACGGCAAGCAGACATACTGGCGCCCATATCATGCGTTTGCTGCAACCCGCGGCCGTTTCTCATCGGTTTCGCGTCATCGCTGGAGGGTGGCCGAAAGGCGCACGCTGGGCAACCTCTTCAACACGCGAGGGTGCACTCGTAACACCACAAGCGCACATTGCCCAGGCCGTGAAGAGCATCAGCATCGATGCCGCCATGTGTTGCCGTTCCCCTTATGTGTGTCCACAGGCCAGTACTGGTCTTTGAACCCGTTCTCGACAACATATCAGAGACATCATCAGACAAATCAATGATGCGGAAGAGGAGCCAGTTGTCTCTGCCCGAGGCATTTGAAGACACTCGCGTCTGTCCATTGCCTCGTCAGATATGTTCAGCTATTCAATCGAGCCCCTTCAGGAAGCAGACAAATCAAACTGAGAATGTCAACTTTGTCCTCCGCAGCAATCAGCGCCAAATTTTCCTCGCCGTTTTGCCCGCCCCATTGCGGCTCACAAGTCTTCTAAATAGATGTCCAGGCTCATCAACGAGATCCAAGGGCCGCCAAAAGCTCTTCGTCAGGTACAGACGGAGATTCAGTATGACGCAACGACATTGTCAGGCACAGCTCTCCTGGGCGGCATCGGTCTCGGAACAAGCCGTTTAGACATGGTTGGGCAGGCAGTTCAGAAAATGAACCATGAACAGATACAACCGGGTGACAGAAAATAACTCGATTCTCGACAAGCACTTGGGCCGGTTTGAATGCTGCCTGCCGTGTCTGACAACATACCCGGAACCCGGAACCAAGGACTCGCAAGAAATTAGATGATCGAGATCATCCTTCGCGCGAGGATTCACACAATACTTCAAACATGATTGTCGGCTTTCTATGGAAACAGGACGCCGCTGGCTGGCGTTTCATTCGATATTGGAGGTGTGACTTTCAAGTGCTTTGCACCCATCTGCTGTAAATAAATCTCACCGCAAATCGATCGTTTGTCAGCGGGATGGGCCGTCTACTATTTCGCGATCGCGATAAAAGTGTCAAGAAAGATGGGCTCAAGCATTATCGACACCAAGCCGTGCCAGTAGCATGGGTGGCATGAGCAGGCTACCAACGTATGGACCGACCTAGGCACATACCTCAAGACGATTTGCCTACCAACAGGACGGCACGGCACTTGGATGAGCTCATCTAAGACTGTGGGTGATTCCCTCTTGCGAAGATTTTCGTCAAGCAAGAATCAGAACATGGGCACCGCCATCGGATTGTTCGTCCTCTTGGATCGAGCACTCGAAGCTCTGCTGGTCTTGGTGTCAGCTTGGTTTTTGGCAACATGTGCACTGTTGGGTAACAGCTCCAAGGATATAACATCAGAACAAGGTTTTGCCTGGATCGTCTAGGAATCATGCCAAGGTGTGGTCGCATACCCTGGTACAGGAGACACATCTCGAAGTTTACTATTCTTTCCTTTCTGTCCCCCTCGACGCACATATCTCGGGAGTATGATGGTGGCTGCTGCTCGTTTCAAGTTGTTATTAATATAGCAAGACAACTCTCAGAGCTTACTCTATCAACATTCGAAGCATAGCCTGTTGCATGCCCGGAGGCGACACTCTCTAATAGGGCAAGGTAGAAAAGGAAATGAAGCGACTGGCTGTGGTTGTCGTTTGTAGAAATAGCATACCATCTTTCTGTCAGTGTGAGCATCTTGTCATGTGCATGCATAAAGTGCGCCTGTGTGTGCCAAGTCCAGATGACAGGCTAAGTACCTGCCAGTGCGAAAGCAGAGGCCGAGCTGTCAGGTAAGTGAGCAGACATGTGGAGGGGAGAAGGGGCCGCCAGTGGTGACGATCACGAGAGCAATGAGCAGGCAGGTTGTGTGCGTTCAAGGGAATAATAACGCCAGATGATGCTAGAGTGATCATTAGGAGAGAACAAGATGTTAAAAGAATGCAAAATCATTAGGTTCAGTATCGAACGCTCATACTCTTGCTGATGTAATCAAGCGGCACCGCACGCGTCGCGTACCAAGGTAAGAGAATGCCTCTGTCCAGGACTCGATCTTCTTCTGCTCGATTTCAACCACCACAGACATCGACGTATGTATACCCAGCACCACTTGCGTCCGAATCAATCATATCCATATCACCTTCTCGTGACTTATCAGCAACTTCCAGCAGGAACCACAAGTCAAGCGGCTTGTTCCCACCCCAGCACAAATCCCAACCCACACGCCCGTCCTCCTCCCCAACATGACAGCTGAGGCTTTGCTAACTTAAAATCATTAGCAGATACAAAAAATAATCATCCAGAAACTGTAAGCATTTTGTCAAACCTTTTCAATACATGTATGCTAACTTGTGCTAGACAAAGATGTCTGAGCCCACCGTACGTTCCACTTCCCACCCAGACTTTCAACCACGAGTTTGTCTAGGCCTAGGCAGGGCTACCAGCACGCCTTTGGCCACCTTTCGGCTCGCACGCCTTTGGCCACCATTCGGCTCGTCAAAGCACTCGCAAGACTATGCAGTCATGCTCTGAATATTATCAAGACATGCTGACCATTGAAATTTAGCTCAACCCCCGCTCCTCCTCCCCCACCACCATGGAGGATGCGCCTCCCTCCCCCGGGCGCCCGGTGGTGCGCCTGCCCCCTGGGCCCCTGCCCCGGCTCCCACCGGCGCACCCAGTACGTGTATAGCCCTCTGTGCATATATTAGACCTTGCTGAACTGGTTGCTGACTAATTAGCCGTCATCACGCGCCAGGATGGCGCCACCATGGCTGTGCCGCCGGGCATGCCCAAGGGCGAGGCCCTCAACCTCACCCGTGCCTTCCTGGGGGCCTGGACCCCGGTGACCCAGCCCCAGGGCGGGAAGAGGGTAAGTTTTTCATGGTTGAGCAAGCAAATCCTGATCCTCTTGGTTAAGTAGCTGACATATGGTAGAAGCGCGAGGAGAAGGAGGAGCCCAAGGAGGAGGAGAAGAAGAAGAAGGGCAAGACCAAGAAGAAGTGCCGGGTAAGTCGTTGAGCAGTCTTTCATTCCACAAGCCAGTCCCGCACGGAAGATTGCTCAAGTGCTGACAATTCAAATAGCCCAGGAAGAAGGGCAACAAGGACAAGGACAAGGACAAGGACGACTTCGGCGGCCCGCCCTTCGGCTCCGGTGTCGGTGGTGCCGCCGACACCGCCATGGAAAATGCCTGTAAGTGAACATTCCACTCTGCTCTGTCAGTGCATGTCTGACAGATATAAAGGGTGAGGATGATGAGGACGAGGACGAGGACGAGGACGAGGACGAGAATGACGAGGATGATGATGAGGGTGGCCCTCGCGGGTCAATTTTTAAATTTTTTTTAATCAATAAAAATACAATTTGCTCATTTTTGATTGACCATGCATGCATCTGTGCCATGACCAGCTTCGCCTGCCATAACGTATGCATGACTGATCCGAGGTAATACAGCACACATCAGCAGAAATGTCCGCCAGCATGCTCCAATGCTCCCAGTCGGAACTAATATGAAGGTAGCAAGGAATTACCCTGGGTAGCTATCAAGATACTGAACGGGTATCAGGGTCGGGGTAAATGACGTTTGCGATGAGGTCAACATTATCTTGTATCAAAAGGAGGAACTTAGGAGGCTGTGGGAGTGTTCAGAACACGGATTCATGAAATCTGGTAAGGTGGACGAGACAGAGGATCGAAGGAGGGGGTGGGCGGGCAAATCAGCTCACTGTTGGTCTGTCATCTTGTGTCGCTGCCATCTGGTGTTTGACTTTGGGTGTGGGGGAGTCTTGCTATCCTTTGTAACCTCTTTTGCCTAGTTTCGTTCTTAATCCGTCTACATCCCAAAGGCGGACGGTCCCTTGTGTACCTAGGTAGTAACAAACACTTAAAGATCTAGCTTTTTGAAAAACACAATATTGGAAGACTTTCTCTATGTACATAGCGTTAGCCTTAAACCGTATAATTTAAAACAACTCTCTTTAACACTATTATAAGTAGAAATAGTATCTATTTAAACTACTTTATAAATAGTTTTAAAAAACATTTAAGTATATTAAATAAGTTAAGTATATTAAACCTAGTATATTAAATAGTAATAACTTATTACTAAGAGTAGTTAGTAAGCTAATTATTTACTTTATATATTACTCCTTTTAAAATCGAACTTTCTTATTAATAAGTTTAATTTTTACCTTTATTTATTTATTTTTCATATTTTAAAAAGAAAATTATTATTAAGTTTAATTAAACTAGAAGTAATGTTTTACTTATAATAAATTTTTTAATACTTATTAATAAATGTTATTATAAGTAAAGTAGTAGGTAAACTTTTTTAAAATTTATAATAAGTTTAAAGAAATATCTTCCTAATATATTTCAGCTAGTTATTATAAGATATTCTAAGGTGTTTATAAAATGATATATATTAGCTCTATTTTACTATAAATTATAGGTCACCTTATGCTAGCCTAGCCCTGCTCTGTAAACGCGCACCACGTATGCTCTTCTAGTCCTGTGCCTTCTCTACGTTTGGCAGTCACTTTGATCAGGGCACTGGCGCAGACTACTATTAGGCTGCGTATGCTAAGATCGATGGGACTTGACTTGATTCCTATTGACTAAACGAGAGAGAGGTCTACGGAGGTACCCGGGGGTCAGACCTTCGGATGCCCCCCTACGCTATGCTGCAAGCGGAGGGGGACCAACGCAGTGGAAGCCCCCGGGTACTATTTATATGGGTACTATTTATATGTAGCATAGGTGGCCGGAGTACAACGGCTCACCTAAAGTCCCTTTCGGGGTTTGGTAATACCCCGTTCCCGTGGCAAAACGCTTACACGGAACGTCATGAAGGAGACTCGACGTACCTACCCCTTTAAACAATAATTGTTATTCATTCCACGCCAGGATACAAGGCCATTGTCAAGCTGAGAGGTCCTAATTCCGGTGCTGAGTGACCGTCAGATATGCCAGGTATCACCAGCTTGCTTCGGCCCACAGAAAGTTTCTATCTGTGCAACACAGCGCAACCCGGTTGAAGCTGCTGCATCTAAACAAGTGATCACTTAGAAGACTGTGAAGAACCTCACGATTCTGACATAGAGACACATCTCAAGGTTGTGGGTTCGACCCCCACGTCGGGCTCAATTCCCGGCGGAAATCGCCTATATCTTTTGATATTTTGCCCTGTAGCTCTTCGTTTTGTTCTCTGGGCTTGCTGGGGCAGTCCTCTGAGATGGTCATGTCCATTTCGTGTGTCTTCTTTTGATTCCCGGTTGACAGATGGACTATCCATCTACCGGTATTGATGGCAACTAGCAGTCACTTCTGACTTGCTGACTTCCTGGCTATGTTCACACCTTCTTCTACTCAACTACAAGTTCCAACTTGCTTCTTACGAGACATGCTGGCAAGCTTGACTTGATTACCTGATCACTCATACTGGGACCCGGCATAGACCGCGCGATTGGGCTGTTGGTTCATGGAGCCTGAACAGACAGTCATCTGCCGACAGAGTTCGGAGCCAGAATGTTCAGTTGATTGATGCCCGAGTCGGCAGTTGTCCTCGGGTACTTCGGCACCATCATGAGTTTTACATACCCACGGATTGTTACATACCTGGTTGCATAGCGGGGTGCATCTGCGCCCGTCGAATGTTCACCCACCCCCACGTGACATCCGCATCGACGGCCCTGGTGACCTGCACAGGGTTGCGCTTATTAGTGGAAAGTATCAGCAATTGGGTGTCCACTTGTCAGCATCTTAGCATCGGCCGGCGGCACATCGACGTAGGTATGTCTTGCATTATCTTGCATCGGGACCGACGGGCCCAGGACGTCAATGCTATGTCGTAGGGCATTCGGCAGAGAGTGGAGTGCTAATGCGAGCGGCGCTGGTGCGATTCATGCAGCTGAAATCGCAGCGGACGCCAGCATCTCAGTACCTAACAAGTAGTACGCGTCTGGTGGCGCTACTTAGGGCTGGCGGTGATTTGACGCAAGAACTCGAAGCTGGCCGGAGCCCTACGGCCATGACCACATCGACAGTATCCCACGGTCTTAATAATGGTAGATGCTATACATGTGACCTGCGGCGCCCCGTGATGACATGCATTTTGGTCGTGGGCGCCACTGCGATCTCATGGCCTGACGATCTGCCTGCAAGTAAGGCTGATTGCGGGGACATCGGGATTCCGGGGCAGCATCTTACGCTGTGCAGTTCTACACGTACACGTCCCCCAACAGGTCTTTGCTGTGGGCCATGGCTTATTACTCGTCGGCCGACGCCCGACGGGCTGGCGGGACAGGCAGAACGGTGCGTCGCCATGGTATGACTCGTCGGGGTTCCCCAACTGGAAAGATTTGTTGACCTGAAGCCAACAATTATCGCCGATCACTCTTGCATTCCCCTCACCATGTTTGATTCCTCATGTGCTTGCAGGCCGGCTGTCAGGGCGCAAACATTGTTGTCGCTCTCATCGACATGGCAGCTGATGATAGCGGGCTCAAAGGCTGACTGTGGCAGAGTGGGCTCATGAATCTCGTGATACTTGCCAGGCGGTCCAAATATAGAATTAAGCTTAGCCTGCTTTCGCCAATCCCGCGCGTGCTGCAACTGCGCATAGTAGCTTTGTGCAGTGTATGGAGTACGTACCTCCTTACTTGAGTAGATCAAACCGCGCTTAGCATGCCTCAGCCACCTGCGGCTGGTGCATGTGGCAGGGGTGCCATGCATCCGCTTGGCTGTGGAAAGCACGAGTCGCGCTAACCGAACCACAGTGACGGCCTGACAGGGATAGAAGCTTGGACCATGCACGATGATGACGACATTGTCGGATTGTGGGACCGCCGCTGGTTCCAAGATCTCGCAGTTGTCAGCATGCCTTGCTCAGGAGCCGCCGGGGGGTTTCGCATCTGAACGATGATGTATCTCTCTGCTAGCGCAACTAAATGCCGGGTCTAAGCCGGGCGGAACTCTGCATCAACGCATCGCACCATGTCGTCGACGTGGCCCGAAGAGGCCAACCAGGCCGAGGCTGCCACTGCCACCGCAGTGCCCGAGCCCGAAGCCAGAATCAGGTTCAGCTTCTCCATCGCTCGATAATGGGCCATGGCCATCGCCACGGCTGATTTGCTTAGTCGACTACTGCAGGATGACGGCGGCAGCGCGCAATTGCCTTTCAGGCCGTCTCCCAAGGGCGCTGCAGCCACCTCAGAACTCTGTCAAGTGAGATGGTAGCAAACCTTGTTTTATCACTCAAGAAATCGAACTCCCCAGTCGGTAGCAAAACGGTCGTCGACGTGGGCGGGCATCCGACTTGCACATCACTCGCTAGAAACCCATCCTCTCCGTTTCGCGATGCACGGGGCAAGGCTGAGCCCACACTGCGTCCTGCTGTGCGGTCCAAAGACTGATTGATGACTGAGCCTGAGCATAGCGCTGCGCGCAGCATTCGGGCCGGGACCGGCTGAACGCGTGCGGCTACCATGCAAGTCACTTGGTCGTCGTCAGCCCCAGGCGAGTTCCAGGGCAGGCTGTGATTGATGCCTAGGCTGCGATGGCTGGTGAAGGAATAAAAGTCTACGCCTGTGCTTACAAACAAACAAACAAAAAACACAGAGGCTGGCCGTTTGTGGTTGTGATGTTGTTCGGATGTTGTTTGAGGAGTGTTTTTGACAGGTTTGATAGTTGAACAACCTCGAACCGACCCGTCGTTCTGAAGCGGAATGGGGAGGTCCGTGTGCGGTGGGAACTGTCAGAGATCCGTCCTCTCCAGCGGGATGAATGTCTCACGCCTCTGATTGGCCTGCTGCGCAGTTCCCCCTTGCCGGTCACATTCCACAGGATGCACAATGCCGAGCAGGGATCAGTGGCCGCCAAAATCTGGGGCATCGAATGTTCTTCTGGGAAGGCAGGTTTGGTGGGGCCCTTGGAAAAGGGGCACGCCAGAAGTGGTCATTGCCCGAACGTCGCCCAAGACGGAGATCGGTCGGACAGAGATGACGATGATAATGATGGGCAGGAGTAGCGGCCCCCGCTAAAAGCTCTGTTCGAATCTGACAGCCGACATTAGATTTCTCGCATATCGACAGGTTTCGCGACATGGGATTTGGCGAGAGCCTATGGATGATTTCGGGATGGTTCGGGGCAGTAGTGATTTGGGGGTGGGGCGAGGGCATTCAGACGCGGGCGGAACAGGACACGACCAATATGTGACTGGTCTGCCCGTCTGCTCGCTGCGGTGAGAGAGGCATCCCACCATACCACCATGCCATCCACACCCTCCATGGGCTGCAGGTCGTGATGGTCCTGCCAGTGGATAGGGGAGAGGGCATCAAAATGCATCCTGACTGGCTGATGCACAGCCGCTTCAGGCTCTACTGCAACCCTGAGTAGCCGGTCCGGCGTCCTAGTGTTAGGCACACTACTTACTTAAGCATCTAGGTACGGGTGCAGTATACTTGCCCATGCGCCTTTGGTTCGGAGGGAGCTTGACCTGATCTGGACCCCACAAGCACTCGCTCGCTTGCACGCAGATGCCCCCACCTGATCGTATAAGCTGATGTCGAAGCCAGCACTGGACGCTGAAATTGCGAGATCAAGAGGCGGAGTAGGGTCGACGCGATGGTTTGACGAGCTCAACTCGGGCAGCGGCCGTTCCGCTGTGCATGCACAGGGCGGCAACTGCGGCCAGCCGTATAATAAATAACATGGGTTTTTGGGCCAGCGGCTCCATTGAGCATGGTAATCTGCATCTGTGTCCCTGGGCTGACTCGGCTCTTTGCCGAAACCATCCACCCAGATTCAACATTTTGGTGACAAAGTCTGAGGTCGACATGGCAAGGATTTTGTCAGATGATATTCGCAGTCACATCTCCTTTACGACCTACAGGCCGTGAAATCCTGCTTCCGCCAGTGATCTGGCAGCAGAGGGCATGGGCAGGAGCACGCAGGCAACCCTGCAGGTCTACACTGTGGTAGGCTCGTTGCCAGGGGTGGCGCCGTTGAGTGTATTCCGTTTTCTACCAGCCAGACAGAGAGTGCGGCTGGCTGGCGTCGTTGCTGCATGCGCCGCTGCGTAACTGGCGCCGTTGGATGCCCCTCCGAACCCCAGATTCGGCGTGGTCGGCCGAGTTGCCCGCATGCATACAAGCCACCAAGCAGTGCCAGTCACGCATCTGCCCATCTGCCCATCTAAGATATGGAGGAGGGGCCAAGCGAGCTGCGACGGACCTGTCCAATCTCGCTCGCGCAGAGGAGACCCACTGTGTATGGCTCTTTCCGGAATTCCAAATGTCCGTCGCCATAGCACAAGCAGTTGATGCATTTCTGCAAAAAGTGCCGGGCAAAGGTGGCGAACGTGAAATCATATTCTGGCAAGTTGAATACTGTGGTGATAAGTCCCTGTGAGCTGGTCGGTCGCTGATGAATCTGTTGGTCCGTGTCGGGTGCCAGCCAGCCAGCCAGCCAGCCACCGGTAGCGAGGTGCGAGGGCAACGGGGGTAAACTAGCTGGGCAGCCGTGTCAGACCAATCAGGAGGCTATGCGCATCCCCCAAGGTGTCCGGGATGCCTGCGGACCCTGCCAATCGATCAAGAGATGGGATGGAAGAACCACAGCTACCAGACATCCAGACCAGCCAGGCAAGCCAGAGTAGCACACATCTCACGTCTCCTGTGCCACCCTGGCCGGATCAGCGGCTGGGGGTCAATCATGGGTGACAGCCTGGGGGGAAGGCAAAAAAAAACAAAAACGGTGGACCTCTGGGAGGAAACGCTCTAGTGCTGGTAGTCCCGATAAGAGAACTGGATGACGAAAGGCCACCCACCCCCAAAGCAGGACCTGACTCGGCTTGGCAGCCATGGATGTTCGCAATGCATCGGATCTCTTCGCTTCGACGGCGCGGAACGGGCAGCCGGGAGAGGCCAGGGCGGGAAACAAAAGCTGTCACGGACCGAGTGACAAGCTGCCAGGCTGCCAGGTGTACGCAGGATGTTGATGCCATGACGATGACGGCGAGGTCGATTGACCAGGCCTGACCTGGGGATCCCAAGAGTTGGGTTGACTTGATGATAGTCATCGATCAATCAGTTCGGTCACCAGTCGACGGCGGCGGGGTCTTGGCCAGTCTGACCAGAAAGAATGAGCAAGAACAGACTACCTAATCTGAAGTGAGCAGCCCTTGGAAGGATCAAGGTGGTTTAAGTCCCCACGTTCAATCAAGATAGGCCAAGTGGACGTGCTCCGTACCCGCCGAGGAAATCATCCTCTGATGGGCTTGTTCTACCTGAAACACCGTCTTGCTCGCTGCCTCTGGCGACCGCAAGCGATCAATCAGTCACTCCGTCATGCCGAGACAGGATCTGCCGTACCAGGACCACGGTGGCCCTCGGGCAGATGGGAGGACGACGCCGAGTAGGAGCCCCTACCTCGACCGGAGCCGTTTCTTGTGTGTCGACTCGACACAAGACGGGTTGCCCATCCTGGGTGCAGATCGATACAGAATGAGCCTGTGAAACCGTGAACCACGCCCGGCGACAGATGACTGCAGGGCAACTTCTTATCCCTTGGTGGCGCAAACAAGAGAACTTGAAACCTGCATGCATCGACGAGACAGACACACACCTCCAACCCCAGGGCAGCGGCAGCGGCAGAAGCAGATGCAGCATTGCGAGGGTGGTTGGTAGCCAAGTACGCTCTGGTTGTGGGTTTATTAGTGCAGCGAATTGCGGATACGGAAAAGACACACCATTCCCGGGTGAGGCGTGTAAGTCACCGTTTTCGTCCCTGCCTTGGCTCCGTTGTAAATTATGAGCGCAATTAAGGACGGGGACCGTGGTGTGTGGCTAGCAGGGACAAGGGCTTTCACACCAGCCCCCCTGTCTCCAGCGCGTCCCCACCTCGACTTCAGGGGACCACCGACATGGGGGCTTACTGGCCTATCTCCAGTTTCAGGGATATGCCCGCTTCCCTTTTCGTTTCCAGCATCTTGCTCTGGTGTGTGCCTCCTGGAGTCCTGGTTGTGCTGCCCTCTCACACGCCTCGAACACTCACACGCACACACACACACACCCGTAGTCCCAGACAAGACCGGCCCAACTCATTAAAACATCCTTTCTCCCATTTCTCGGAACATTTTGTCTCCAAGGGCCCCCTTCATATCCTTCCAAATCCAACCACAGGCTGAGAGAATCCAAAGTTGGCCATACAAGAACAGCCTGCTCGTCCAGTTCTCCCTCATAACGTAGCAGCCGCTGGACACAGGCCCTTGATTTTACCGAGAAGACATTGTCTCTCATAGACTCCCTTGTCCGCACCACAGATTACCCTGTCGGCCCTGGACCCTCCCCAGAAAGAAACAAACCTCACCGTCTTCTCCACCGACATGTCCCAGGTGGAGCACGACTATCCACCCAGGGAGGTGCACCGGCCCAATATTGATCGCCACGCGGCCGACGACCTTTCATATATCCAAGCTCCCCCCAGCGTGGCCGCCGGCCGAGTCCAAATCTACACAGCCAGCAGCAGTCCTTCCTACAGCCGTACCTCTTCCGATTCCATCCACTCAAACACATACGCCGCAATGGAGGACCAAGTCATGATACCATCAAAGCCCAGCCAGCACCACCCTGGCCAACAACCAGAGGAACAAGCCCCCGTCCTCCCCCAGAAGAGCGCCCTCCGATCATCGCGCCTACTCGACAACCTGGTCGGTCTCAAGTTGACAATGCCAGACCCGCCAAGCTTCACACAAACACCCCACGACGAGTACATGTCCTCAGAGGAGGACGCCTCCTCCACAGCTGGTGACTTCTCAGACTTCGAGTACGACTCAAGTAGCGACGATGTCTGCCCCTCCCCTGCCAAGGACAGGAGGAGCCATGAGGTCACCGCCAGGGTGGTGTCAGTCATATTCTCGGGGAAGCCGTCTGTCGTTGACGTACCACAAAACCGACGCTCAATCTCGCCCACCTCGTTCGAGAGGCGGCAGAGTATCATGGACCTGGCCGCGCAGTCGCTCGCCCAGGACCACCACACCGAGGTCAAGAGGCGGCGCATGTCGGTTACGAGCACGTCTTCCGACTCCGTCTCTACCAAGCCTACACGGACAGCCCACCCCCCTCGGAGCAGCAGTATGCAGCCCACAGCCACCTACAACACTTTCAAGAAGTCGAAACCGGCCTTCCTGCAGATCGACCCCTATGCCAATGGCAGCGTATACTCGCTGGACGTGCTGCAGGAGCCCAAGGAGGCAGAGCATGAGGATGACCGGCCCCGGACCCCAAGGACCCCCACAAAGCTGTTTAAGGGTGTGGCGAGGACGCTCAGCCTGATGAAGAAGCGAAGCACACCAAGAATGAACCAAGCCTTTCTGTCGTCGTCGTCGTCTTCAGAGAATGTTTCCATAGCCACATCACCCTCGAAGCGCAGCATCCTGGGCGAGCCGTTGTGTGAAGCACCGCAGGAGATGGGCGAGGAGGCGATTGACGGGGCTTCCGAGCTCGCTGTGCCGCCACCACCGCAGAGACCACCACCACAACCTTACTCGGCGGCGGTCACGTACGACGACATAGTCCGCGTTGCCAAGAGGAACGAGAGAATTGAGAGGAATAATGAGAAACTGCTCTCTGTCGCACGCACCCCGACGTCGGACCTTGCCGAGTCGCCCATCTCGCCGATGTCGACTTCGTCCGCGATCAGCACAAACACCAACGCCACCACCGGCAAGAGAATGTCAAGTTTCAATGCCGCGCGGAGGAGAATGAGCATCAAGCTCACCGGAAAATTGCAATTATAAGGCCCTCACCATGGCTGATAATCCGAAATCGCATGGTTTTTTGCTTTGTAACAACACCTCTTTTTTTTTTCTGGCGTTATGAGCACAACAAAGGCTCCTGGGTTCAGCGTTTTGAGATTTGGGCAGGGATTTTTTCATTTGTCTCTTGATTGAAACAAAACCACATGCATTGGCATTACGGCGTCGGACATCCATTCATTATGTCCTCAAAACAAGCAACACAAGCAGTCATTTTCGTCTGCCGGCTGGAGATGGGCGACGGCCTTGGAAACGAGGGGCGCGGGGCGCGTGGCGCGGAAGGGAAGGGAAGGGATACCTAATGGGGGGTTTGTTTATAGCCTGTGGCTATCGAGGTCCATCAGCAGTACCTCACGAAGCTATGATACCAAACTGCTTGAATCGAACAACTGGGAGAAATACTCTCCTGCAAAACACAAGGCGTCTCGTACACAATGCACACTCGTCCTCGATGGTGATGTACCGTGTCAGTGACTGTACTCTATTGTGTGTCTGTGCGGTTAGCCCTGATCTGACCAGTCCTCCACTCCAGCACTGAGTCCTCCCAACTCAAATTCACTCTCAACCACCTGCAGACAAGCATCCTCGTTGATCGGCACCCCAAAACTTCATCATAGCGTGAAGTGAACATCATACGCGTGCCGATACTTGACACATCTTCTCAGCTGTCAGAGTACTCCGTATCTATTTCTATATCTACCTAATATGCCTCATCATGCGGACATTCCATATCTCCGTTGCGTGCTAGTGTAAGTACTCTGGCCAGCAAGACTTCAGGACTCCCATCACACCCCAAAGTCAGAGCCACCCCGCCCCAGCTTGCAACCCGTCCATTGCAGCAAAACTTAATTCATTCTTTCCAGCTTTCACACGTCGCGCCCCCGGCAGTCAGTGTCATAGCATCCACTGGCACTACACGCACAACATGCTTATGCTTTCCCCCACAAAGCCCGTGGGTTCCAGAACCTTTGCCCTTTCCCTTCTTACACTACTCTTGTTTTGCGCCACACATGTAAATCCCGTCCGTTTGGACGGATTGTTTCGAGCGGAAACGGACCGGGGGGGGGGTGTTGGCTGCACACATGCACCTTGCTTCCCCCTCCCCCCCGCCCGCATCACTCACTCACGGATGGCAGGCCTCGTTCATGCGTGCCAGTACCGCAAAGCGCACAGGGAGAGAGAGGAACGGACCTCCACACCTGTGCAGGCGGTGGGTTTAGAAGAGAAAGAACAAAGTCTCACAGGTCCGCGCACCCCTTGCCCCCCGCCCTTCAATTCCCTTTCCTCTCATACCCCCTACGCCCTACGGGAAGGAAGTCTTTTGGTTTTGGTTCAGCAGTGTTCCCTTCCCGTCCTTCTGAACCAGAGGAAGAAACTCTGACCCAAGCTGGCTGGTGCATGCATTCATTCTCCCCTCGTATTGTCCCAGCTTGGGGAGCAAGCTCCATGTGTGATCATGGATCTATCTCCTTCCCCCTGCGTCAATCCCTCCCCCGCCCCATCCCTGCACGCACACAAGCGTCCCTGCCTCTGATGCGGATGCTGCTTGCACACCTGGGCACTCTTGTTGCAGGGCAGGCAATGCGGGCAGCAGGCCAAGCTGTAGGAATCAGTATATACACCTGCATTACTTAGGACTGCTGCCGGCCTCAGAGACACTCGTTACACGTCAGGGTGGATGGGAATTCTGCAACGCACCTCAACGTGCGGGATATCTTCTACACACGGGATATGCCTCATTCCTGACACCTTCCCTTGCCTACCCACGCACACACACACACACATAGACAGAGAGAAAAGGGAGGTTTTTGTTCCGTCCAGGTTCGGGGCGGAAAACAAAGAGAAAAGACCCCTTTCTCCCAAGCAAAGAGGAGCCGGGTAGGCCCCTGGCTCGATCCGCTTCAGGTATCTGGCGATCATCTCTGGCCAGACAGACAAACCGAATATGGTCTGTAGCATAACTGTCCCACAAGGCAGATCCAAGGTTTCTCTGGCCGATCAACAGGCGGGCGTGCAGGTAGGCATGCATGTACGCAGACACGACACCACACAGCACAGCATAGACAGCACACGTGGGCCGGGGGAGGGGAAAGGGTGCGGCTTTCTCTTGAAACTTAATAAAATGTGACAACCACAGAGGAACCCCGGCCTGTCGGTATGTGCGGCCTCGCTGCCCAGATTGTGATGTTTAGCTAGCTTCTTAGTGCTGGTTAGGTAATCTAGGTTTCCGTCCGATGTGACCTGAGGCTCTACACTACAATTTGGTTTCTTTTTTGTTTTGTTCCCGGTCTGAGTCGGTCTGCTGACTCTGGATGTACAGTCTCTCCTTGGCTGCTCAGTCTGATGTACCTGGCGTATGCCTTACGGAGTGGCGGGTTGCTT